>PVJA010016732.1:0-42948 GCA_004027025.1 Myocastor coypus
CTTCCTTCCTTCCTTCCTTCCTTCCTTCCTTCTTTCCTTCTTTTCTTTCTTTTCTTATAGTGAAACATTCCCTTGGCCTGAAGTACTTCTTCAGCAGAGCAAAGTAAATCCAGCCCTGGCCCTCAGTGAGTTCAGCATCAGCCCTGGTGATAACTGGTAGTGAGAAGTCACATAGACAGGAAGAGTTCCAAATCTGATGGCCGGGACAGAGCTTTCAGGCTCATGTTGCTGCCATCCTGTTTGCAGCTGGGTGGTGCTGCCCAGGGTCATTGGCACCTCTAGGTCTCATCTGTGAGATGCCCATGTCTTGAAGTCTATCCCTCACAACTTCTAGGCAGAAAGCACTGTGCTAAGTGATGAGATGGGGCAAAACAGGTTGAGGTGAGAGGCAGGCTGGCTCCTAGATCATGGCACTGTGCAATAGATACTAGCTATCATCTTATTATGTTGGGCTTGCAGGAGGTCCTGTAGGGCACTCAGAAGACCAAGGGTGATTGTGGATATATCGACCTATAGTTGTATAAAATCAATTACTCTATTGATGAAATTGTGCTACCACAGGTGCTCTACAGTCTGTCTTGTCAAAGGCCTTGGGGATCTGGATGTAGTAAGAAAGGTGATGAATTCTTTTTTTTTTTTTTTTTTCAGGACCGGTGTTCAAACACACAACCTTGCACTTGCCCAGCAGGCACTTGTGCCTTGGAGCTATCTCCCCAGCCCCAAGGTGATGAATTCTTAATCTGATCCTGGATTAAATTTTTTCCAGGGGAGTGTAGTAGAAAGAGAACAAGTGATGTAAGGTTTCAGCAAAAGTATATTTGATTATTCCTTTTCCACACTGAGTCATCTAATCTGTGTTGTGTACTGCTCCATTCCCAGAAATGATAGCTAGAAAGCACTAGTTGAATGAGTAAACGAGTCAAGTAAAGAACACTCATATAATAAGACTAAAATGGAGAGGTGAACAGCTACAGACAGTGTTCTGGGAGTGAGAGAACTCATGGCTGGAGGCTGAGCCATGTGATGGAATGCTTTAAAATGATGGTACCATTCAGAATATCTTGAGATAATTTCAAGTAGCACTAGAGCAGATGTAGCTAATGCAGAGTGTAGACATTGAAAATGTATGGAAGTGAGGAGCTGGTTGTTAACAAGAGAGCTCAAATGCTTACAAAATCCTCGAAGAAGTAAAGGTTTAGGATGAACGAGGAAGACAGGTACAGTGGCACATGCCTGTGGCCCCAGTTCGTTAGGAGGCTGAGGTAGGAAGGTGTGAGCCTACAAGTTTGCAACTAGCCTAAGCCACAGGAGAAGATACTGTCACAGAGCTAACTAAATAAATCAAAATACTGAAGCATGGAAATATGAACCAGAATGTTCAGTGTATGTTCAATAAATGTGGAGCTGACCTGGGGATTTGTCAAGATCTGTACAGATCAAGGAACAGGAAGTGAAGTGGGTAAAAATATAAAAAGATATAGCTGGTTGGTATGGACAACATGTTTTTGATTTAAACATCTGAAAAAAGGAGCAATAGTTCTAATTTGGAAGGAAATAGGGAATCCAACTTACCAAATATGAGAGGAGTGAAGAGAAGACATGAGAAAATTTAAAGTATAAAACCTGTAAGCAAGGGAGACTGGTAACATAGTCTAACTCTTCGCTAATTTGCAAAAATGTTACTTTAGAAATGCTTCAGCCTTTGCAGGAATCTGATTATCATCAGCTGTTCAAAGCCAAGGGATAGAATATCTCTGCTCATCCAAATCTAGTACCACATTTTAAGGTAATTAGTAGTAGATTGAAAGCCAAAGCAAAGGAATCTTAGCTACAGAAGTTGACATAGCTAGCGCCTTTCTGCAAAAAGCTGGGCAAGGTATCAGCAGCTTAAACAAATGGAAGATTTACTCCATTCCTGTATACTAACTACAGTGGCTTCCTGCCCATTAGAAATGAACCCTAAGAAGCTTTCCTATCATTTTCTTATTAAAACTTCCTGCGCTGTTCTACATACAAATGAGGTTTGGTGTATCTTTTAAAGATTTTTTTTTTATTCTAAAAGTAGAGCCTGAATATTATTTTCACAAAACGTGATATACTCTAGGGAGTGGTGGGATATGGAAGCATAAGACCAGGTGTTACCAAATGAATGTGTTTTTAAGAATAAAGTTAAGAACAGAAATGCTGCAAGCAACACAGATGGGATTTTAATGGAAGTTTCCTCCTAATTTAAGATTCTTCTTTCTCCAGAAATAAAAGCAGTGTTCAAAAAACGTTGAACAAAATGTAATTTCTGAGTATCTTAACATCAATGCTGAGGACAATGTTCAGCACAAAATCCTTCTATGACCTCTTCAGGCAGGTGTCAGGCTAAGGATGAGATAAGACAAAATGATACAACAATAAAAACAGTGATACACAAGTATATTTTTAAAGGAATTATAATATATTTTATGCTAAAAGGCATAAGTCTAATATTACTTTCATCATTTTAAACTAACTCCACTTTGGCAGAAGTCTGGCATGATGAATAATTCATACTAAGGGTGCTGCCCAATATTAGTAATGAAAATCACTTATTCAATGAAGAAGTCTCTACCTCTGATGGTACTGTATCATAGAAACAAATATTATTTACAATTTTATTCCCAAGTGAAAGGGTGACTCTCTACATAAATAATGAAACAGCTAGTACTTATTTTTGTTTATTCTTGAGGTGTTCGGCATTTTTAAAAATAACGTGAACACACCCAGCGAAAAACATTCTCTCAGGCTTTCACAGAAAGCAAACTGGCCATGCAATGGCGGTGACTCGACCCGAAGGCTGACACTGACAACAGTTCTACAAAGCACTATATATGATTCCAAAGTTAATCCTGAGGGGATTTGACCTTGGAAGATACAAAAATATTTTATTATACAGGTCTTGCTTTGACTTGCCGTTGAACACCCAGCAAAAAAAAGCTTAATTATAAGGCACGAAATGCAGAGCTAGATTGGTGAGATGTGCTGTAGGAGGCTTGGATCAATAGCCTCCAACATTGCAAGTTTCACTGGCAGCCCACTGTCATTGTGGAACATTTGACTGTGTTAGCATCTGCTTCCTCTTAGTTCAAGGAGAAGAATTCTTTTTTTTTTTTTTTTTTTTTTTCTTTCCTTAGCAACATCAAGAGGAAGGTGGGTCATGCCCACATGCTGTGCTCTGTCTCACAATTGTGAGAACAGTGTGCAGTGTGTCAACTGTTAAAAAAAATGTTTATGGAAAATGTTGATGTTTAATTGTTTGATCAGTTTTATACACCTATTAATCTAAACTGTTCTGATGACCAAAATATGTAATATAATCACTGTTAAATTTTAAAAATTAAAAAAATAATGTGAACAAAAGTAGCACTTCCTTCTTCACTTTTAAATAAAACACTTCATTTCTTCATTAAAAAGTACATATGATTTTACCAAATGACAAATGCAGAGATGAATTGTATGCAAATTCCAAGACTTTGCCAACCTCACACCCATGAGCATCCAGAACACCAGCTGCTTCCTACATTTGCAGACCCTCTTTCTACACATTCCAGTCAGTTTCTTTCTAGGTAAAAGCCCAAACTGTTCACTTTTAATGAGAATACTCTAGGCTTCTGATGCAGATAGGCAGAAAACCAGACCAAGAAAAATTGGATTTGTTATTATTCCTATCCACGGCTTCTGAGTGGGATTGCTATAGCCTTAGAGCCCTAGCTGGTCAAACTTTATATTAGCTAGAATAAAGCAAATCTGCTAACTAGTGAGGAATCAGCAGTTAGAATCTATTTCTGGAATTTAATATTATGTAAATCTATTAAAAGAGGCCAAAAACTACCCAGCATTCAAAATTAGCTTTCTACGCTCTTGGCAAAGAAAAAAAAAAAAAAAAAAGGAAGAACTCTAAAGGGATTTTTTTTTTTTTCCTTTGTGGATGTCAACAAGGAATGGCTTTTCTAAAAGGCAAGTAAAAGCTGAACTTCATTTTGCACTTCAAACCTCACTTTACACTGGATTTAATAGCACAAATTATAAATGGACAATGTAAGGAAGCCAGCTTTTTCTCCTGAGCCATTTGCTGCTTTTGCTGCCACTCACGGGTGCCACCTTAATTAAAACTTTTCACTCTTGACTTCCTTATCTCAGGAAGTTCCACACCTCCTAACTCCACAATAATTTGAGGCAGACATGTCTTCTTTTCCAATTAAATCATCCAATATCCTCAAGCTTGACACTTTTTAAAAAGAAAGGCCAACAGTTAAATGCCTACATTCCCACTACTAAGCTACCTGTCCCTCCCTCCCGACTTCATCAAGATCAAGATTCAGCACACTTTATAGAATATGCAAAAGAAGTGGAATTAGCCTATTCTCACATGAGGTACAATTTTCCAAATCTTTTTAGCTTCTAATGTTCCCTTGGACCTTCCACATTTTTCCTCTCTCCCTCTCTCTCTCTCTCTCTGCCTCCTCTCTCTCTCTTTTCCATGTCTTTCTGTCTCTGTGTCTTTGTCTTTGTCTCTGTCTCTCTTTCTATCCTTCCCTCTATCTCTCAATATTTATCCTTTATCTCACTTTATTCATTTATTCATTCACTGCCTATCAAAAACATTTGTTCATTGCCAGCTGTGTGTCAAACATTGTATTAATAAATTTTCATTCAGAAAAAAAATGAAAGCTCCCTGTCTCTGTTGCTTCTGTAGAACTGTGAATGTAAATTAATTCAATCAATATGAATATATATCATTGCACACTTAACAGGGCACTTAGGAAGGAATACCCCAAATACTGTAGAATTCATTACTCCTAATTGAGCATTCAGGAAAATTTTCAGGAAGATATTTATGAGGAATATGGTTTATGGTCAAAAAATATGAAGAAAGTAGCTCAGCAATGCTGAATGGAAGACAGAAAAAATATTCTAAAGTTTTATGCATGAATTTATTCATGTACCCTTCAAACAATCAGCACCTATTTATTTATTTTGTTTCTGGTGCTAGAAGATAGATACTCAGAAGCAGAGAGAATTTTCAAACAGGATGGGAGGGAAAAAGAGATGGAGAAGGACAAGTAATGGAGGGAAATGAAATTTAAAGAAAAAGAGAACTGAATGGAAATAAAGCTATTATATATGTAGAAGAGAAGAAGGTATGGAAAGGGGAGAGCAGGGAAAATGAGGAAAAGATATAAGATGTGCTATGTTCATGTAAAGCTCCTCATGATGAATATGATCAGAAATCCTGCAAACATGCACTAGTAGAAAGCAAAATAAATAACACAAACGGAGTAAAGATAACCTTCAAAGGCCCACTAAGTACTTGTTACACACTCACGTGCTGGCCTCTGAGGAGGAACTGTGAGGTTTCCACTTCACAGGCCATACTCCTTCTCTCTGGGAAGCTCTAAGACAGAATCCACTGTGCCTAACACAAACCCAAAAGACCTCTTGGGCTACCACATTTGACTGTTCAAATCCAAATACCTTTCTTTGGTGAAGTGAATCAGTTGGTGATCCCCTGGGAAATGTTAATTCAATCTTCATGCTGCTTGGTGTACATCCCTCCAGTTTTATTTCTTTGCTTGGAAACTCCACTTCCTTGTGACCATGTAGCTAGAGGGAAAGAACAAGTGATTTGGAGATAGACGTGTACCTTTAGTCTTTACCCAGTCCTTGCATTGGACTCCTCACAGTCCCTCCTGCTTTCAGTTTTTATCATTTCTAATCACAGATGATACAATGAACGTCCTACATTTTTTAAACTGGCTAAAAACAATGCCAATGCAATAACAGGTGCCTGTGAAAGTCTATGCTAGGGTAGAACATTTGTTAGCAGCATTAGAGCTACTGCATGTTCCTTGCTTCTTATAAAGTCTAGTTCAAAACTTATACCTACGTGGAAGTCTTTTCAGATTTGTGTCATTCTAATCCTGTTTCATTTTTATATGATTATCTCCAAGTGTGCTCCCTGGGCTCCAAGTAACACTTTCTAGCTGGTTCTGTCAATCACTGCTCAAGGCAATGGAGACTGCTTTAGATAGTAGCTGGAGCAAAATTCTTAGACAATACCCTCCTAGAAAGCAAAGCAAGATGATATTGTTATCATCATCTTAATAGGAAAATTGGATTTGAGAAGTATTATTCAATAGTTCTCTTCAAGATTAGTAATAATTATGTTTTTCTTTGTTTGAAACATCTAAGAATTTACCATTCATCTCTTAATAACATTATTGAGTAGTAAAATCATGCAAATGTGGATGTAGCAATGTCCTTGAAAATCATTCACTTCAATCTCTTGATATTATAGGGAGAATACAAAGGAAGACCAAGTACATTAATTATCTTGATTATAGTTCTGGAAATTCAGTGTAGGCCTTAATATAAGGTAACTAAAGTTGTGTTCTCTTGGAAAATGGCTCTGAGGATGAAAGATATTTATGAGTGGGTTTTGGGAAAGAGCGTTGAAGAATTCCCGAGGGTTACTTGAAGTCATACAGGTACCAAGGCTGAGGATGCCCTCCCATGCATTCACAAGGGTTTTAAAGGGTCCCACAGCTCTGAGCTCTGAGTCAGCCTGGCCCTTCAGAGTTGTCCTGAGCTATAAGTCCTGGTTTCTAGAAGTCGGCTGCTCCTGGGAGGAAGCAAAATCTCCAGGATGGGTAATTCTAGGCAGAGTTCGACCTACCAATGCTCACATAAGCTGAAGTCATGAGGACTTTTCATTTAGTGTGATCTGGTTTCCTCATTACTCTATGCGCCACCTGGGATTAAGAGTGCTCCATGAAAAGTGTCTCCCAGTAAAGAGGAGGCAAAAAGACTTTTTATACAATTCCTTGCTAACGTTCATACTGCATGTTGTCTTAATTCCCAAATTTTAAATGAAAAGAGACTCTCCAAAGAAGATATTATTTTCCCAAAAATTTCACTCACTGCATTTTGAATGGGCAAGTGTTTATTAGAACTAATCAGCAAAAGAGGAAAATACAGTGCAGTTTCTTGGGATGAGGACCTTCTAATTAAAACAAGGATGTTTGGAATGCCACCTATGGAGGAGCACAATGGAGAAAGAGGTCACAGCCATCTTCAGGAAAGCGAGAAAACAGTCCTGCAAGTAATAGCCCAGAGAGTTGACTTTAGAAAGCTTGTCTCTGAAATGCTTAATTCCACACCTTTATTGAGTCAATTGTTTTGTTCCCACAGCTGTATTGGAGACTTGGCAGCAAAGAAAATCAACTCCTTGTTTTTCATGCCTCATAGCTGAGAGGGCATTTTCACGGTCTTTTCACATATTTCTCCCTCTATTGTGTATTTGTGATGGGTAGAACTGTTTTATTTTACTTCATGTTTTTATGGCCTAATTTCATTCCTGGAGTTTCAGTGTTTGTTAGATGAAAAAATTGCAAACTCTTCCAAACATGAGGACAGGGATATGAGTTTCCACGATCAAACTTCTATGCATTTAATTGTTGGACAAATGTTTTATCTCCAGCCACATTTCAGAGATCTTATAAATCTTTCTAAGATTGAATATAATAGAAAGTAAATGATTCTACATTTGAAAAATACATAAAGAAGAAAGGTGGTGATTTGGTGGTCACTGGAGGAAATAATGCTGGCTTTGGCTTTCTACTGTTGTTCTGTTTTTTCATGCTTACTCCAGCAACTACATATTTTTCATAAGAAGCTGAGAGACTTTGTGACAATGACATTATAGAGCTGAGAAAGACCTAAAAGGTTCCTAAAATAATGACATATTCCTATTTAAACCTTCTGCAAAGTGACAAAATAATATTTTGTCTACCTTTCAGGAATATATTTACTTAAAGGTGTTAAAATTGACATTTAAATGTATGAATGAATGATTCAAAAGGATATTAACTATATATATATAATATATATATACATATATTATATATGTATATATATTATATATATATGGAAGTTTAGGGAAAGAGCCAGTATTATAACATTCTCTACATTTTACAACTGCTTAACTCATGAAACAAACAGATTTTGAAGTCAAAAATTAAGTTTATGACCTGATTCTAGCATTTACTTCATGATTTTGGACAAATCCTGTAACTTATCTGTGCTTTTGTTTGTTCATACTTCTGAAGGAATAGTAACAATGAATTTCTATCTTGAGTGTAATGCTACTATATATTTAAAAAGTGAGTGCGTATAGAAATGTATTATAAGTCCTACACAAATGTCCTTATGGAATAAAATTCTAGAAAATATTTTTTTTTCAGGAGCTAAATATTGTATTTTCTTTTTTGTCACTATTTCCAAGCATAGGTGTTTGGAAATGATAAGTTGAACTTTGCTGTCAAACCAATACTTGTTGTTATGGGCAGGGGTTGTAGTTCACCCTTGCCTTTGTAAAATCTTCCTAACAAAGATATCTATGTCAAGAACAGTCTGTCAAATATTCGTTACTTAAGTAATGCAATAGTTGTATCTCTATGTAAAAAAAAATTAAATTTTCACATCTTTTTGAAAATAATGGAGTGAGTTTATGTTCCCGTTCTGGCTCTCATTTTTTTTTTTTTTTTATTTCCAAATCTCTTTGAAAATGTTTATACAAGTTAGCTCCTTCTGCTATTTCTGTAACATTACTTGGGACATGAATGATTCAACAGGTAGTTTTCTGCCCAAGATTTTAGAACTTAATAGCCAGGAAAATTTGTAATTTTCCATAGAAAAGATATCTTTACATGATTAACATATGATAAAATAATTATAAAAGTCATAAACCTACTCTACTGTTCATTGATGGGAGTGCCTCTGTATTCTTGTATGCATATTTTTGTATGTATATTTGTGTCTGTTATCTGTGATTGTCTTTGGGAAGGGGAATTTCAACATATTTTAGTTTTTCTTTCCACAAGAGAGCAATGTAGCATGATGGTAAAACTGTTAATTGAGTTTTGCCAGCAGTTAAGAGAGGAGTTGTAAGAGATGAGTAGCTCTTTGATAATTTGAAATTGTTATAGAGCTTACTCACACATGTTAACACATCTTTCATGAACATATTATTAAACATTATGGCCACAAATACTAACACGTCATCCTTTGTCATAACCCCTCCTCAAATTATCCACAGTCATCAGATAACTTCATCAGTAAATGTTTCTATTACTCAAGTTGACAGTGCTTCATGCACACCTGAAGGCTTTCTCAGGTTTGTTGTTCCTGGATGATTTAGTCCTGTCTGGAAGTGTGGCTTTCACTAAGAACACGAGTGATCTATATCGTTTATAGATAATGGTGGGTGTGTCTGTATTACATTTTGCATGAAGACATTTTAGTGTGTTCCTGAAAGTACAAGCATCCATCTTTGATATGAGATGATTCAGGCATCCCTGTAGACAGCTACATGCAAAGTTCTCTGGTAATCTGTGTGATCACATAACTTTGTATTTTGATCAAATACAGTTTTCTCTGTTTTAGGTAAGCTGGTATATGCTCAAACCACTTTTCTGCCCAACTACTGCTGAAGCTGAAAGAAAGAAAACTTAGGTGAAATGCTTTTGCCACTGAAGGGGAACTAGGCAAAAAAGGAGTAAGAATTATGATGTGCAGATTGTGAAGGCCATAATGAAATATTGCAGAAGTACACACAGGCCACCATGGCTTCTGTTCAGGCTGCACAGGAAAATTATAATTTTGCTCTAAGTGGTGTGTTTACTATAGTTTCTACTGCCTGATCTAATTCTCAGTTGACTCTGTGGCCTCATCGTCATTATGTGCAGCCTTATTATCTGAAGCATTATTATTGATTTTCCATTCTACTTCAAATTTTCACTATGGGCTATTTCAATGGAAATGATTATCCAAACCTAAAACATGTAGGAAAAAAATAAATTGCTCAGATTGTTCTACTTTGTACCTCACAAAAATACATATATTTATTACCCAGAAACCAGCTGCCCTGGCCTGTGCATGTAGGTAGGGACCATACCGCCTGCCCACACTCACCAGATACCCCATCTGCCCGGAACTCAGCCTCCTCTGCCCCCACATGTAGGTAGGGACCGTGCCTCCTCCATCTGCCGCTGGATACTTCCTTGCCCAGAATACAGTGAAAGAGGTCTCTAGTTACTTTTGCTGATTCAAGACCCAGCGTCTCCTGTGGAACCCTGCAGAGAGGCTGAGTTCAAAATATCCCAGCTACTCCAGGAGCTGAACATCTTGCTAGAACAGCACAGTGGGTTTACCTCCGTGAGCAATGGCAGGAAGAAGCCAAGCACAGCAGCCAGATCCAGCCAGCACATCTGGACAAATTTAAACTATGTTGATCCAGACCTGAATTTTAGTAAGTGCTAACTGCAGAAATAAACTGGAGCTCTATACCAAAGGGCAAAGGACAGTGCTATACAAAATGACAAACAGAAGGAACAAGAGGCAATCTCAGGCCTCAAGTCCAGCCAGAATAAATGCAGGAGACACTAACATAGAAGAAACTGGACATCATCACACAACTGAAACCTCATAATTTCAACTTTGATGGAAAAGTTAAATATTTCCATGACAAAGAAAAACTAAACAAATTCACAATGACAAAGCCAAGCCTACACAGACTACTAGCAGACATTTTAAAGAGGCACCAAAACGACTCAAATTCCATGAATACAAACAGAAAGAACCCACCAAATAGGGCAACCAGTTAAATACAGGACAAAAAGGGGAAAACAAACAGGGGAAAAAATAAGTCAATACATTTCAATTATAGCCATAAATATAAACCAACTCAGCTCTCCAATAAAACGAAATAGACTGACACAGTGGATTCGGAAGTAAAATCCAACACTATACTGTGTACAAGAAATGCAATCAACTCATAAAAAAAAATTCTTAGGCTGAAAGCCAAAGGATGAAAAACAGTTTTACATGCCCCAGCACCTCAGAAAAAAGCAGAAGTAGCAATCCTGTTTGCAGATAGTCTAAACTTCAGAAGCAAGATTGATTAAAAGAATTAAAGACACTCATTATATACTGGTCAGGAGAAAAATATCAAGATGAAGATGTAACACTCCTAAATATATATGCACCCAACATGGGATCACTGAGCTACAGAAATGAAACCAGATATACTAATCTCTTATAGCAAGGCATTCAAATACATATGATACACAGTGTACTGTAACCTTGAAGAGTTTGTAGATCATAACCATTCTCTTAGATTGGAATCTAAGAGATTGGAATGAGGTAAAAATAATTTCACAGTGGAAAAACCTGAGAAACACTCTCTTGGAGGACCAGTGGTATAATCCAGTGGACTAAATGCTTGCTTAGGCAAGCACAACGGCAAGGTTTTGATCCCTGGCACCGCATGCCACACTAGCTCTGCCCCTGGGCACGCTGAGCCAACTGTGGAATCTGGGCGTGGTGATACGTGCCTATAATCCCAGCACCAGAAAGGCTGAAATCAGTAGGATCTCTACGAGTACAGAGTTAAGGAAATAGCTCAGTAGAATAAGTGCTTCCCTGGCAAGCACAAGAGCCTGAGTTTCAATCCCTGGTCCCAGAAAAAAAAAAAAAAAAAAAATCAATCTATGAGTCCAAGCTGCATAGTGAAAATCCTCAGCAAAACAAAAGAAAACAACAATAACAACAAAGACTCTCCACTAAGGACTGAGGTCCAAGTCAATAACGGCAAGTCAAGCTGACAGTGTACACTGCTGTGTTGTCTTGAAAAAGGTATCAACTTCTGAGGTCTTCCTACCAGGACCACTTCTTTAGGTTAATCTTGATAGATGCAATGAACAAATTTCAAAAGGGAGACTTTAAAACGAATAACTGACCAGTATGTTCAAAATGCTAAAATCATTAAAAACAAGGAAAGCTTGAAAAAACATCAATGGCCAAGAATAACCAAAAGATAAATGACCACTCTACTCACTATAAAATTGCTGTATACACTGATTCTGGAATTGGGTGAAACGATCAGTTTAAAGAAACAACCAAAATGATAATAATACGAATTTGATTAATAATACATTAGTATTGGCCCAAAAATTAACAAATGAGCCAAGTAATGGCAGATGTTAATGGTAGGAGAGACTGATAACAAGTTTCTTTTGTAATCTTCGCAAATTTATTTTATTTCAATTCAATTCATCTAGCCGGGCGTGGTGGCGCACGCCTGCAATCCTAGCACTCGGGAGACTGAGACAGGCGGATCGGTGCAAGCTCGAGACCAACCTGGCCTACAAAAGCGAGCTCAAGGTCAGCCTGAACTGCATAATGAGACCCTGTCTCAAAAAGACATAAATAAATAAATAAATAAATAAATAAGTAAATAAATTCAATTCATGTAAACTATTAAAATATACTTAAAATAGAGCACTTCTAAACAACTTTCACCTAAAATTATGTGTGCTTTTGCTACATCATTACTACAAGAAATATTTTCATTATGAAATATTTATCAAACAACTTGATTTCTCGTACTCTGATAGATTAAAGATAGAATATCTGTGTATCCTTCAATTTTCTTATGAGTCAAGTTGAGCAGCTGTTCAGATATTTTTAAATATTGATGCTTTTGCTCAATTCTTAATTCAGAGTTTTTGCTTAGTTTTCCAGCAGTTTGTTTGTTTTGATTTTCAGGATCCTGAGAGCTCCTAGTTTCAAAATTCATATATTTCTGGCTTTGTTGTTCCTTGATATGTAGAATTATTTGTGTTTAAGTCGATTTAGACATTCTCTTGTATGCACTGTTCATTTTATAATGTTAGAACTTTCCACTGTGAGTTAAAAGTTTTTTATTCATTTTATCTAACAGTTTCATGGTTTTGTCGGTTTTTATTGGTTCTCCATATTAATATGATGATTATTTTTATAATTTTTTCTTAAATTCTCTTCTGAGATTGAAGGCAGACTCTCAGTTGTGAATTCTGAAATATTGAAATAAGGTTATAGACTTTTAATACACAAAGGACAATATTTCCTTTCAAAAAAGGAAGCATAGAGAAATTTATGCAAATCACATCAAAGAAAAACTGGACATTAGGTAGTGAAATATTAAATCCTATAGCTGCATTTCCAGTACCTAAGGTAGATCATGGTGACATACATGCTCCAGAAGGCTTAGTCAGACTAGTCTCTACATCCTTATTGGTTATAGTCCAGATGGCCTCACTCTTGGCCTGGATTTGCTCACTGACTTTAGATGTCACCAGGAGATAACCCATGTTCCTGGCATCTCCATCTCTCTGGGATCTGGATTATATTGCAAGCTTCACTTTCACACCTTCATGTTTTACTCCCTTGGTCATCTTCCAAGATTGTGAGCCTGTCGTATCCTTTTGCCTGCCCTAGCAAACATTCTTCCAAAGTCTTAATGAAAACCTTTATAACCACATAATTATTGTATTATGCAAGCCTGAAAAACCACCAAAAAGTATGTGGTACCATGATTGGTTGTCAGCTTGAATAGTTAACTGGACCAGCTTGGACTATAGCTGCAGTGGCCTCTGAATTCTTGGATGTCTGAACTGAGGGATATTCAGGAATAAATTTCTTTAGACAGTCCTCAATAAACAGGCATTACATGCAGTCTTTTTAAATGTAATATTTATAGTTTTGTATCTTAGATCTTTTGGAGGGTAAGATTTTCCTGGTATATGAGAGACATTCAAAGCATTTTTTTTTAACCCCTGAGCTAAAATTTAATGCTAATTTTTCCACAACTATGATCAGCAAGACCAAAAGTGTGCAAGTGCTTCCTTTCAGGCGAAACTGAAACTCTTCAAATCATTAAGTGCTATCATTTTCTCCAGATTCTTATTGTAGATCTAGCTTACATTGGCCAACATTACTTGTGTCACAGCTTGAATTTTAGCCTCCTGTGAAATTTCTTCCACGAGATTGCTTAATCCACAACCCTTAATCTCAGTCTTCTAAGAAATTTGAAGACATAGGAGAAAAATGAATAAATTTTTCTGGAGGATGTATTATTTTGGGGTTCTAGTCAAACTATCAGTAGAGTCCCTTAGCTCAACTAAAACTTAGCAAGCCTGGCCTTTATTTATTGTCACCATTTCTGCTGGCATTTAGAATTCAGAGCTTTGAATAGCATCACATCAAACACTAATCTCAATTTCCTACTGCTTCTCTAATCCAAATTTCTATACCCTTTCAATCTTCTGCTACAAAGCAGCTCCAAAGGCCTCTAAAGCACATGGTCAAGGGCAGATACTTAATGACCGCATTGCTGGTGCCAACTTTTCCATTGCTGAAGCAAAATGCCCAAATTTTACAACTTAAAGAAGAAGTTTATTTTGGCTTAACATTTCAGTATATGTTTTGCTCGCTCTCAGAGAAAAACTGATATGAAGAAAGGGCGTGACAAAGAAAGTTGTGTGCCATATGAAGCTAGGCACAGAAAGAGAAAGGAGGAGCCCTTTATCAGAATGTATCCAAGTCATCCCTCCAGTGACCATTCCCTTACAACTCGGTCTTGCCTACAGTTCAAGGATAATTTTTATTTAAGCAATAACAGTGATGTTCTGTTGTTATTTGTAGCTATTATTAGATAATATTAAAATGACCATTGTCTTGTCGTAGTGCCATACACAAAGAAAGAAAAATAGGAAATCTGTACTAGAGAAGGCTCTATGTAACAATAGCAAAGAGAAGATTGGAAACAGATGGCCAAGAACATCTGAGATAAAAGAAAATTTCCAGAGATTTACACAAGGGAAAGACCCAGTGCTCCATGACATGTTTCAAAGATGAATGATGGGTTTTATGAGCTATGGGTTGCTCATAATTCCAAGAGCTGAGTCTGTTCCCTGATGAAAAGGAAAAAGCAGAAACTCTGTCATACACACTTGTACCACTAAGATGTGGAAGTAGGACACACAGGTTTAGAAAGAGAGTCACCTCCGAAGATTCCAGAGAAGAAAGCAGGGCTAGCAGTACCTGGATTTGACATCCTGTGAAATTCTTCAAAAGTGAAATATCCTTACCACACCAGCCTTTAACCCGCAGAACTGTGAGATAACAAGTACATGTTTTTTTTTTTTTAAGCAACTATATTTGTGATGTTTTTTGCAATAATAGAAAATTAATATAGTAGATAAAGAAATTATATTGATCATAGTTTGTCATACACAGCCATCCTGAATTTGTTGGTATGATATTGAGATTTATATTATATGTGAAGTTTCAATTTGGAATAATTTTGTATTTAAATTATTTCTTTAGTCATTGCCAGTGCTTTTAGTAATTTTAGGCAGTTTGTATCCTTAACACTTGAATATATAAGAATATTTATGTCTTGCAACTTACAAAAATAACAATATATCTCAAAAAGCATTTTGCAATTATACATTCCTTTTTTCATGGAAAAGAGATAAATTAAAAAATTATAACAAAATAATAGGTAAATAACAATAGCTAAAGTATTACAAGATGCTATGTTTAAAATAGTTCTTCAGGGAACAAGATATGTGCATAAAATTTTCTCCAATCAGTTTTAGCACAAACATCATCATCATTATTATGATTATATTATGATATTATTTGTATTTGTATTTAGTACAGGATCTACATGGTCTCACTACACAGATCAGATTTATAGTGATTCTCCTGTTTTCAGCTTCACAAGCACTAGGATTACAGAAGTGCACCACCATGCCCAGTCTCAGTCACCATCTCAGCATGTTCTGGGGGTGGGGTTGGTATGGCATGCTTTGAACTCTGGTCCCTGAGTTTGCATAATCAGGTGCTTTAATTCCATGAGCTAACTTGACAGCCTTCAAACTTCTTCATCAACGAAAACACACTAATAGTATAACTGACTTGCATTTTTCACTGTTTCCTACTGTCCTTTCCCTTTTTACACACATAAATTCTTTTATCTTTTAAATAATTTGCTTCCATATCACAATATCTATTTCACATTTTACAACCTATTTGCTCTCAGTTTCTTATACAAAAGACAATACAACGTTTATACATGTGACTGACTTATTTCACTTATGAATATGGTCTCAAGCTGCATCCACTTGCCTATAAGAATCTCAATTGTATCATTCTTTATGACTAGTGATACTCCATTGTATGAAGCTTCACATCTTTTTAAATCCATTCCTCATTTGGTGAATATTTATATTGTTCTAAAGGTTTACATATTACAAATTGTACTGCTATGAACATGGGTGCACACATATCGCTCTGGTATGATGATTTTAATTCTGGGAAGATACCCAAAAGAGGATAGCTATGTGGAATGGGACCACTAATCCTATATTTGAGGTATCTCCTCACTGACTTCAAAGTGATTATACCAGTCTACGCTCCCACCAACAGTGGAGAATGGTTACTTTTTTCCCACAGCTCCTCTAGTATTTGTTATTGATCTCTTTGTTGATGATAGACATTCTTTTGGTATTAGATGGAATCTTTCTTGTTCGGATTTGCATCTCTTGAATGACCAGTAATGTTGTACATTTTTTTACAGATTTGTTTTCCATTTGTATTTCTTCATCTGAGAAATAGGTATTCTTCACAGATGGCCATTTTTGAAATGGGTCTTTAAATTTGGGAGACTGACTTTTATTTTCATTTGTATATGCTCTAGATAGAAGTCTTTTGTTTGAGGGACAGTGAGCTAGATGTTTTTCCCACTCCAATGGTTTTCTTCTTACTCTGTTAGTAATATCTTTTGCTACATGAAAGCTTTCTAATAAGATTAGATCCCAGTTGTTTCATATTTGAAACAGTGCTCATGCACACAAATTTTGTACATGAACTCTCTACCTCTATCTGTGTCTTCAAGATTTCTATCTACTTTCATTTGCAATAGATTTTCTTTCTGTTTATTTTTTATTTTAAGCAATATATATATATATATATATATATATATATATATATATATATACACACACAGACATATATATGTTCTCTTACTTCTTTCTGTCTTTTCCTTCATCCCAGTTTTTTTTCTTTGTTTCTTTGTTTGAACAGTTTCTTTCCACTTCGCTGTATCTATTGTACCTTTTGGTTTTTTGATTTTAAACACTTTTTATTTTCCTTTTTAGTAAATACTAAACTAACAGGAGTAATTTATAAGTTATGGGGCCCAGCAGGATAACTCAGTGATCTAAAGCACCTGCTTAGGAAAGCTTAGGCAGCTGCAGGGACTGCACTTCGATCCCTGGCACCACATGCTGCGCCAGCCCTGCCCTCAGGGTAGGCTGAGCCGGCCATAAAAACAAACAAACAAACAAACAAACATTCTGAAACAAGAAAAAAAAATTTAATTTAAAAATTCTTAAAAAATAATTTATAAGTTATGAGGTAATGTTGATAAAATGCTTGCACAATAAATGTTTACTGCTTTTATAAAGTATGAACTTTTTTCTTTAAAATTCTAGACACCTGCAGTTCAGAAAATTTATCCTTAGTTTTAAGACAGGCTGAGCTTTTAAATAAAGGTACATTGTAAGAATTAGCCTCATTAACTGTTCTGCTATGACAGGTTACATCATATTCATCTACATAGTACTAGACTAATAGCTTAGCTTGCATAATTGTAGCTGAGTTCTACTGGTATATAGAAAGGAACATTTAATACTTTTTTCTGACATTTTAATTTTTATTCGCTTGCATATATCTGGTAATTTGAACAATTTGAAGAAAAGATACAACACAACAACTGTTATTTTAATTCCTATCATTGTTAATTGAAATTCTAAATATTGTTTCTAATGTATTTTAACTATTATTTTGTTCTCTTTAAAAAAGTAAAATAAAATAAATAAACAAATTCCAGCCAGAGTGAGCATATGGCTCTTGTTACATGTTCAAAAGAGTGCTTGAGTCCTCTGTGTCCATTTGGTTCCCTTCTGCCCTCATTCCCACATCTCTACAAGTCAGAATTCAACCATTCTTCAGCGATAAAGGACACAGAATTGGGAAGGCTGAAATCCTACAATTTAGATCCCGGTTATGAGTTTGCTATGGCAAAGTACTGGGCAAGTTATTTAAACCTGTGGAGGTGCAGCATTTTCCTTGTTTAATCAGGCTCCCAAATCTGTGAACTTTCTAATGTTTTATGTAACTAGTTTTAAAATTGTCATTAAAAATTAAATTCAGCAAAAACACAGAATGAAAAACAACAGAAACAATACAGAATTTCCAAACAAAGTGAGAGAAAAATGACAATGGTTTCTATACTGCTGTTCTAATACTTAGATATTTCATTAATTTTGAATTTATTTCAGTGCATGGTGACTGACATGGGAATAGCCTTAGTTTCTGGCATATAAAGACCCAGTGTTTTCGGTACCTTTCATTGCAGAGGCTATCTTTCATCCAGTGAAAGGCCTCCAGCCTAGCCTTTGTTCTTCATCACTACCCTCATTATTCTAGGTCTCTTCTGTTTCCAGATAAATTTTAGGAATGTTTCCTGAAGTTCTGCGAGGTATGCTAATGGTATTTTGATAGAGAATGCATTAAATGTGTAATAAAATTTGGGGAGTATGGATATTTTCACTCTTAATTCTTTCTACTCATGACCAAGGAATATCTTTCCACCTGAAATTTTATTTGATATCCTTTTGAAGAGTGCTATAATTTGCAATGTATAGATGCTTTACTTTCTTTGATAGGTTTATTCCTAGGTATTTCATTTTTTAAATTTGATTAATTTTAATTAGAAAGAAATAACTATGAGACAATTTCACAGCAGGTTAGCAGAACAATTACAATAATTAGTACATTGCATATTGTTTTCTTCAAAGTAGTTGTACAGAGTACAAGATGCAGACATGACATCTTTTCTAAACACTATTCATGAAAATCTTTTTTCTCATTCAACTAAGAGAAAGTTGTATACATAGTCCAATACTCGACAAAAGTAGTGGGTTATCAGTAGAATTGGCAATGTTGGATGCTGTTGGCTTGAGTCTTTTACAGCTCAGCATACTAATCTGGCTTTATCTTTTATGTCTTGCCGGCTAAACTTTTCTGCTGGGTGGTTAAGGTTAAGTTAAAGCAAGACCTATATAACAAAACATATAACTTTTATATCTGACAAGATCAGTCAAATCCCCTCAGGATTTACCCTGAGACCATGTACATTTTGTAGAACTTTTGCCAGTATCAGCTGTCTGGATGAGTCATGGCCATTGCTTGACCAATTTGCTGTCTGTGAAAGCCTGAGAGCATGTTTTCTGACTAGGTGATTCTCCTTAGGCATACTGTACATCACTGGTCCCTTTATGCTGTAGTCCCATAATCTTGAGCAGAAAATTTGGCTATAGGATTTTACAGTACTGGTTCTTTTATGTCCTGAGTCCTCACTGAGATTGAAGGGCTAGGGCCAAAATATTGGCTAAACTGGTAGCCCTTTTTTTTTCTCTAATTTTGTTTGGTCTGCAAACTTAAGTTGTTAACCCTCTAGAAAAGGATTATTGTTACCCTATGAGATAGGTATTTTGTATTTTAGATGCTATGGTTAAAATAATGAAATCATAAGAGATGAGAAGTCACATTCTCATTCTCTTAATTTGATTTGCATTAGTAAATTAGCATTGAAAATAATATATTTTCTGCTCTTTCAATGATCATATTTTTCTATTTGGATATTTATTTTTGAATTGTTTAGATTAAAGAAAGTAAATATAGGTATTTTTCCCTTTTAATCTATGAGTTAATGGGTAAATGCATAAAGTTCTTATCTTAGAATACATGGTTTGTATCCCTTTTATTCTAGTCTTTTGAGGATTACTAATCTTAGGTTTTATTTTATCCCATTGGCCACGGTACCGGTAAACAAATCTCATTTTATTGATATAAATTCCTCATAAAACATATGACTAATTTATAAGCTTCTGTTCTAAAATACTGCAGTATTATATTTTTTCAGTTTTCTTGGAATAACTTTAAATTCTACTGTGACATCAGAAAATATCACCTTCCAGCTTATCTTTCATTTATACTCTGCTGTACATTTGATCTTTATTGAAATCAATTTTTTCTGTCATCTTTTCCAAAAATAATCTTCTCCTTGAATTCACATTTATTTGCTTCTCTTTTGTAGAATAATTTTATTATATTTTGCTTAGCTATATTTATATTGTTTGATCTTGTGCAGTATACTGATGGAAAGAACCTCATTTGCCATGGATTGTAAACTGTACATGCTTAGAGTTGACTTCTCAGATTTTAATTTAAGAGTAAAATATATACGACAGAAACATATATGGCCAGATGATGAAATTTCCAAGAGAAAATCTGAGAGGAGAAAGCAATGGGTCAATGCCAGAAAGACAAGCAAGGGCGTTGCTTTATACAATCTCTTTACATTGGTTAAGCTGACTTATCTAAATTAGTTTCCTTTTGTCACTGTCAGGTTCTTATAAACAAGATGTCTATTTATGAACTCTAGTTTCTTTTATCTGTTAACTGAAGGCTTACCCTAAATATCTATTAAATGTCTCATTGACATTTTCTCACCTTTCATCTTTCTAGAGAATCTATATTCAAAATCTTCAATTCTAGTTCTGCCATAATTCTACAGTAAGGATCCCAGTAGATCTCACTGCTAACCCTGATGCTTAATGTTTTATTATTCTTTTAAGAAACATAAGTGAAGGCAGGTGGAATCGAAGGTGTTAACTGAGAGAATTTTATTCCATTACTTTGATTCCACAAGCACAGTCCTAGCAAAGTGTCTGTAATTTGAGGGATTGTCATAACACTTTTCTACTTCAAACAACTATGGAGGAACTTTTATCTCTTTATGTTTATTCAGTTATGTTTATGTAGCTTTTTATAAGTTGTAGGAGTATATTTCATGGGCATTATGTAATGGAGTGGAGAGAACACACTTATATTTAAAAAAATGTTCACATAAGCCAGAGTTACCATCCATCCTCACAATCAGAAACGCACATTAAATTCCGTGATGTTTCTTTTATGTTCTTCATGTCTTTCTGTATTTCATGTTATACAATAGAATATACTGGTTTCTTTTTTTCTTCCAACTACTTAATACGAGAATTCAGTTAGATTATTCTCCATGATCTGATAAACTATCTTCTCAATGATTCATATTTCATTTGTTTTCTTACTGTTGCAGAAAATATTGGAAAGGATGTTTCAGCCTTCATCTTTCCTTTTTTTTATTTCCTATTTTTTTTATTCATATTGTGTGTGTGTGTGTGTGTGTGTGTGTGTGTGTGTGTGTGTGTGTGCAAGGTCTCACTACACAGCCTAGACACATAATGATCCTCTTGATTTCTGCCTTTCTAGTGCTAGGATTAAAAGTGTGCATTACCATGTCCGGACTCCATTGTCCACTCCGTGCACCAGAGGGTGGGACTGGCATGGCATGTCAGATCGAACCCTCGCCCCTGCATTTGCCTAAGCAAGTGCTTAGTCCACTGAGCTATACTGCTGACCCTAACTTTGTATTCATATTAGTTCGTAGCATAAGGAGCATTGTTTATTGTAAGGTGTGGAATTTGCTTCCATAAACCTCCCTCATATTTTTCACATTGCTTTTCTAAACATTGAAACCAGTTTGCAATATTTTTCAGCTACTTGTGAGTGTCAATTTTACTTCAAACTTAGTAGCTTTGCTTATAATTTTGTTATATTTTAATTAAGTAGAGATAAGCATCTCCAAGTTGCCAGAGTGATTGGTTTTGCAGGGTATTATGACTTTGCTTTATATTAAGCAACTATAAAATGGTTTCAAAGAATAAATACTTTTCTCATTTAAAATTTAGTGACATTTCATATACTAATACAATGGATATTCTAACGTTTGAAACTTAAGTTTTCAACTGCAAACACAGCTGAACTCTTAAACTCTACTTATGATGATTCTATCTTGATTTCTATGAGAATAACGAAAATCTATTGTGAACAGATTAGGTTACCATAACCTTCAATCTTGAAACTTTTTTTGAAATAGAGCATTTACTGGGGAGATAGTACCCTCAATTGTGGTTTAAAAATATGACTTTCACTTACTTAGTTGGCCAACATTTATTTTGCACCTACTCTGTTACTAGTCTTGATAGTCATCAAATATTTGGAAGAACAAGAATTTCAGAGCAGAAAGCATAATAATTTTCTACTGATATGTAGGAAATATCACACATTTTACAACTTAAAACAACACATATGTGTTGTCTTACTGTCATCACAATGCACAAATTCAGACAGAGCTACACATATGTAGTCCTGAAGTCAACACCATTTTACTCTTGACTGAGGAAGCTCTAAGCATCAAGCCCATTTGGAAAACTTGAAGAATTCATTTCCTGTGGCTCTGGAGCCTGCAGGCTGTTGAGTATGGATATCCTAGAATAGAGAAGTCTCACACGTCTTTGCCCCACATTCTTCTTCACCACCATTGCTCCTTCAAGGCCAGTAAATGAGTTTCTCTCCTTTCTGTTTGCTCTGATTGGCTCTTGTATAATACAACTTAACTGTAGAGGTAATGTGTCATAGACTTCATCATTTTCTGTCACTTTGAAGACTTACCTGCACTTCAAGAGAAGGAATTATTCAATGGGAAGGCTCACTGTGTTCCCCTGGATGTGTCCACTCTCAAAGGTAACCAGAAAACTTGAATGTCCTATTTGGAGTTGCAAAAATCTAGTTTCTTTCTCTAGACTTCATCACGTTCTGTTGCTTCCTTCTTTTATCTACTTTGTTATTGTGGAAGTTCTCATGCTGTATTTTTATACTCTATATTCTGCTTTTGGAAAATTTGCATGATAATAAACAGTATTTTAAGGATTTTTATTGTTTCATTACAAACATTTGTTTCAGGATCAGACTGTACAAAGGCTAAGGGTAGCATTGCTCTAATGTGGTCCCATAAATAAACTTCACTTACATCAAGCATATTCAAAGGACATTTCCAAGGGCATTCTGATATTGCTAAGGCTGATTGGAGGTGAAGGAAAACATTAACTGAAAGTTGGAAGAGCATGTATTGCAACAGAAATATCTGGTATAACAAGTATTTACACTGTTTTATTTTATTTTATTTTATTTTATTTTATTTTATTTTATTTCATTTCATTTTTGTGGCCAGCTCAGCCTACTCTCAGGGCAGGGCTGATGCAACATGTGGTGCCAGGGGATTGAACCACCATCCTTGCAGTTGACTAAGCAGGTGCTTTAGATGACTGAGCTATCCCGATGGCCTTAAGTTATTTTAATAATGATGAAAATACATTCTTATGTTATGTAAACTGTTTAACTGTGTGCATTTTAATTTAAGACCTTATTCATTTTTATACTATATATCTATATGTATATTTACATCTATATCTATATCACCTATATCTATCTATATTTATATCTATGTCTACATAGATAGGTAGATAGGCAGGTAGATAGATAGATAGATAGATAGATAGATAGATAGATAGATAGAGATAGATAGGCAGATGATAGAAAGATAGATAGATAGATAGATACATAGACAGACAGACAGACAGACAGATAGATAGATAGACAGACAGATAGATGATAGATAGATATTGTCATTTTTCAATTTCATGTGTTTCAATCCATAGAGATTTTTAGGAAATTGATGGATAAAACATCTAGAAAATGAAGTCCAACTCATTTATTCTAGACCAATTGGACCAATAGACACAATGCTGTGGTTGAGCAACTGCTTCTGCAGTGGACTTTCCTGTGCCGTCACTGTTTTTATTTCTAGCTTATTCACCATCTTATCTCCTAGAAGATGGAAGCACTGAGAATAGACAGACCTACTGTTTTTCCCTAGGACCACTTAATTCAAAATAACTTTGTGATGCAAAATAACTTTAAATGAGCCACTCTAATCTTCATTATTTCTGAAAAATAGGAATACTACCACCCACCTGATGTATCTATAATTCATTTTTTAAAATTAAATAGAAATTATAAAATATCACCATCAAAAACTGCAATATAAGAACTCAACAAATAAGTTTTGTGGTTTTTGTTTTTATTTTTTCATTTTATGTATTTGGTGCAGGGTTTTGCTACACAGCCCAGGCTCATAATGATCCTCCTGTTTTCAGCCTCCCCAGGGCTGGGATTATAGGCATGCACCACCAAGTCCAGACTGGATCACAGACTTGATGTGTTCTGGGGGCAGGGCCGGCTCACCATATGGGACCAGACACTGAAAGCTTGCCGAAGCAGGTGCAGCCACTGGGGCTGCAGTGTCCAGGATGATCTTCTCCACACCTCTGAGAAAGCACAGGCTAGCCAGTTTAACGGATCATGCCTCTCTGCCCTGGTCCTCTGGCTCTGCCCATCAAGCCACTCACTGCTCTTCAAGCAGTGACTGCCCCATAACTTACATGAGACTTTGATGGGACAGCTAGACACAAACCATAACACATAACAGCTGCATTACTTCCAAGCTTTGGATAGCACTAGAAGTAAATTGCAAGAGAAATTTTCACTGCCTATTATATTGGATAAGACTAGTTCTGTTGCAGAAGATAGAAATATAGGTCATAAAAAAGATAGAAATGTCTGAGTTCAATCCCTCGTTCTGAAAAAAAAAAAAAAAAAAAAACAAGTATGATAATGATTTATATGATTCAATGTGTAAGAGTGGTTCCGAGCTTTAGATTGTTAACTGCTTAGGTTTTAGTATAATTAAAATTAGGCTCATTCCACTATTTTGTGTCTACTTTAATATGAATAGGCATTCTAGTATGCCTGGCTTGCAAAATGTTCATTTTGAGCTATAGGTTCCAGCAAAGCACCTTTGATTAATTCTAATGTAGCCACTTTATGTCATTTCTACTTTAGTGTGAGTATGCCTGTGTAGAAATAAAATCATTGCTAGGATTGTCCAACCCTACACTCATTTTCCCACTAGACAGATGTCTAATGTGTCCAATTTCTGAACTTTATGAATCAGCAGTCTTTCATTTTTTACTTGAACTCTAAAATAGGAAAGAAATTACCTACTCAAGTTGATTAAATTAATTAAGAAACAAATATATATTCATAAGCTTTCCAAAATAAAAACAAACAAAAATTTCCCAATACTTTGGGAGCATTAAAAACTAAAATAAAATAGGCATTGTTCAGAGTCTTCCCATAGCATGAGTATCCTAAGTTCAAACAAGGTCACATCATATAGGGTCTTCATATCATCTGTCAAGGGTCAATAGATTGTTAGTACATTAAAAGCTCTTTGGATTCCTGATTTAAAATATATAAATAATTGTTCCTGAGTATTTTGCTGTGAATAAAAGTTCATTTTTTCAAAATAAAAGAGGCATTTGCTGTAACTTTACAAGTGTCCAAAAATTCTCTGAGGTCAATGGGAACAATGTAGATGAGAAAGAAAGTCAGACTTGGATTAGAAATTGGACATGGGCCAGTGGCTTGAAAAAGCCTTCAAAAAAGATCTTGTTTGTGTGAGAATGGATTTTTTTTTTTTCCTCAGCAGCATCTTTGAATTAACAACTGTTTGGAAAGACTTAAAATCTTATGTGTTAATATATTTTTGCAAATGGCACTAAGCATGCCTCAGGGAAGAAATAATGGAGCAAATCAGTGTTGTGAATGTAAGGGTAGCTCTGGGAAATAACTATCACATAAATCCTTTTTTGAGTCATGAATCTGGTATGTCTCAATGTCGGGGTGGTAGCGATACCTAGGGATGAGGCACCAGTGTCGCTTCCCCCTCAGTTGGACCACCTGAAACAGTTTTTACTTCCACTCATTCCCCTACTTTCAAGAATAATGAAAAACAACACCTACACAATGTGTTTACAGTTATAACTGTGTCTGTGTTTGTGTGTGTATTCATGGGTGTCTGTGTGTAATGATATGAAAAGAGAGAAAGCTTCTGTTAGTTGTGATATCCAAAATAAAAACAAAAATTTCCCAGACATAGTCTGGATGCCACCCCTTTCTTTGGAAACCTCTAGGCATGAGCCCTCAACCCTGAGTTAAATGTTTTGCATGAGTGGTGGTGATCCGTGAGCTCTGCCGGGTCTTGCCCACATAGCTCATTCACAAATCATGTGCTTTGTGGAGATTATTTCAGTAAACTCAATACCCAGTTAATGGATAGGAAAGTGAGATGTGGCCAAGGGTGGTACACATTTGCCGTATCAGTGCCCTAGAGGCTGGAATAGGATGAGCAATGTGAATATGAGGATAGCCTGGGATACAAACTGAGTTTCAGGCCAGCCTTAACTGAAGAATAAGATCTTGACTCAAAAAATGTGAGATGTGCTTTGGTCTCTTTCTTGTTACTGTAGCAAAATATCAAAGTCTAGGTAATACATTAAAAAATTGACAGTGCTTAGGAGACTGAAAACAGAAGAATCAATACAAGTCTAATCTGTGTAGTGAGACCCTATAGGCCCTGTACTATATACATTAAAAAAAAAAAAAAAAAAAAAAAAGTTGATTTAGTCTTTTGGTATTAGAAGCTAAGAACTCCAAGTTTTGGCAGCTGCAAATATTTAGGCTCTCATACCAGAAAGATCAAACACTGCAAAAGAGATGAAGCATAAAGGATGGATTCACTTTATAAAAACTCATTCTAATGAGATCTAACTCCATACTTTAAGAGAGAGAACACGCTAAAACAAGAACCAACCCACTATCACAACAAAGGAGTTGTTCCTTCATAAGGAGTAGATCGTCATTCAGGAACTCACCTTCTTGTCCCGTCAAATTGAAAGTCAAAATTCTACATGTATTTCAGAAGAAATAAAACATATTCAACCTAACCTATGTCAACATTTAAAAAGGCTCTTTTCACATTTCATTAAATCAACCTTTTTTAACACATAAACAGACTATATTCTCAAATACATTTGTATAATATCAATTTCTTTAAGATTAAACAATATATATATCTATATATGTTGTCCAGAAACATTGTCTGTATTTGGCAAATTCCAAAGCTAAAGATTTGGTAAGGAATAGGTGCATAGTTTAGAGGCAATGCATTTGCTTATCAAGTACTGGTGCATGGATTCAATCTCCTGTTTTACAAGAGTGAAAACTAAACTAAAGAAAAACATGAACCATGGGGACTTGAGAGCTGTAGAGAAGTGAATCACTACTACAATAATTGCCATCAAAACAGCTGGCAAACAGTGTCTCACTGTGCTATCAGGAAGGTTCGGATCTAAGAACTTGACAGACACTGAGAAACTGAATCTTTCAAATGTCCCCATTTTATAGACAAGATCGCCTATCAATTTACAGATGAGAAAACAGAAAGGTCAGTACTTAAGAAGTTGCTGATGGTTTTCAATTTGGAAAGAGGGGCTTATTTAACCCATACTGGATGCCTCTAACTCGGCCCCGTACTTATGGCCTGCCAGCTGCTTGGTATTTCACTTCAACACTGTCAAGACACAGCACATGTCGGGCTCTGTTCTCCCCATGGAAGAGTGGAAACCCACTGCAGTCCTTGGGAAACTGCTGTGGAAGAAAGATGTGGCCAACTGTGCAGAAGAGCATGGAAAATAGTGAAGTAGATGGTTGAAATAAGTGATTAATGCTTGATGAGGAAAGAAGAAAGATTCCACGATCCAGCAGCATCTGAGATGCCTTTAAGGTGTGAGTAGGAATTTTAACGAATGGTGGAAAGGAACAACTGGCAAAGAAGTGGCAGGCATATGGCAAGAACCTTGAAACTGCCCTCTCCTATGTGTATAGGCATCCCTGGTAAGAGTGAACTCTTCCAAAGTATTTGCGCATTTCTGTATGAAGTTGATTTCACAATGTAAGATCTAGATTGAGTTATAATATGGATCATAAATTTAAAGTTGGACTGGGATTTTCATGGTAGGAATTGGGATATGACAAAAAGCCGAAGGTATTATGAATGCTTCTCTTTTCTTTTATCTACTACAGTGGTTTATATCTAGGTGTCCCCTAAGCCTCCTGTGGTCGCTGGGATTGGGTTTTAGACTTTGTGATTAATTAATGATCTAGTGCTCAGATTTGAGTGTGAGTGCTACACTTAGCCTGGGTACATCATAAGGAAGACAGACTTTCTCTCTGTCGCCATTGCTGCAGCTACTCCTCCCTTTTGCTCTTGCTGTTTTGCTATTTTCTGCTGCCATGAACTGCTGCCCTCTGCCATGTGCCAGGACGCCTTGGAATCAGTGAAGTATGGATCGAAACCTCCACTGTGAGCTAAATAAACCTTTCTTTCCTTAATTCTGGGTTTCAGGTATTCTGCCCCGGTAACGAGAGCAGAATAACTATGACAGTCTACTAAATATGATTTTATGGATCAGGCTAGATGAAAACACATATATAGAAGTAGGAGAAAACAGACTAAGAGTTAGATGGTAAAAGAAGTTTAAAGAGATGGACAATGTTTCTTAAGTTCAGTTTATATTACCAGCATGAAAATCAGTGAACATCATTTTTAACTTTTTGATATTCCAGGAAAAGAGTGGAGAGGTTCTCATAGATGATAAAAGATTGTTTTATTCTATTGGAGATGGTGTGTATCAAACCCATAAGCTACAAATGCTCCACCAGTGAGCCCAGGATGGCCTGGAATTCACAGCTTTCTGGCCATAGTCACTCAAGTATGCAGGATTGTTAAAGTACAGAACCATGCCTGATTTGAGAGAGACTGCTTAATATTTGGACCCTTATTATAGGAAAAAGTATGTTTGGTGTTTTGCAAGGTTTAGTTAGAGTTATCCACTCACTCACTGGATTACAATAGGTATCTTTTCTTTTGGTGAAATTTTAATGATAGTATATGTCTGGTAAAATGAGCCACAATTCTAACTCAGACTTAATTGATATGAACTTAGATTTATTTGAGATGAACTTTAAGGCCACCTAACATAGCATTTTGTCATTTCTTCTTGGTAGTGATTTCCTTTTGGTAAATCTTTAGATAATGGTTAGGTGTGGGTACATATGGGTTTCCCAATGAGAATGCTATTTCATAGCAATCCTATATAAATACTATACTTTTTTATTCACATAACTATAGTCACATTAAAATAGTTCTTTCTGTTGAATACATTTGAAAGCTATTACCAAATTTGGATTCAGACTATTATATCAAAGGAATTCTCTTTTTTAACTTCAAAATTGATTATATGTTCTTGAAATAAAAATAGAATATATATGTCCTAGTTTATAATGCCAGGAAACTTTATAATTGAAGTTACAGAATTACATTTTCAATGGAAAAAGCCCAATTTATTTAATCTGCTTACTGCAGCTTTCCAAGATAAGATTTGTCAGAAGGCTAAAAAGTCTTCTTGATCAGGGCAAGCTCCTCTCAAAGGGCCTTTGGATTAATTATGATCCTTTCACTGATTAAATATCAGTGACTAATCCTCTGATACAGTGGGAAGAACCCAGGGATACTAATGTTGGAAAATGCAGGGATAAGCGTGAGGAGACTCATTTTAATCATACTAAGTTAAGATCATGATATCAGATTGTACCTGGTATTGTAAAATAGAAGTTTCTTAAATTCTTATAGCTTACTTAAACTGATCAAGAAGCAAAAAACTCTGTAAAAGTTATTCTGCAAGGTTATATGATCCTTTTTGTAATTGAATCTACTCTGAGTGCTATAGCACTTGGCATTTATTGGGCACCCAGGCTTTATGGGATTATTTGGACAGGAGAAAAGTTCCTAATGACCAAGACTGCTCCATGAAGTTTGCTTACAGAGTCTGACATTTGAAAAGGCTAGTATTTTTCTTTTCCAAAATAACTTACAAACTGTGATAAATTAAAATTAATTGTCAGATTCTGTAGACTGTCCTAGCTGGAAGGGAGGCCATTTCACCCTCCTCTTCCTCAGCTGTGGCTTGAAGACTGTCTGATATGCAGTATGCCTTCCTTAGAACTATGTGATCCTCTCTTAAATACCTCCCACAAGCTATACTGCACAGTGTTTGTGAGGAATTTGAAATATGATAAGTTCTGCCATTGCAAGTTTGACTGTTGCTCCATTTTTTCCAATTTTTTTAAATTAAGTGATTGATTGATTGATTGATTGATTGATTGATTGATTTGATATAATGTCTCACTATGCAGCATGTATGTGTAGTGATCTTCTTGCCTCAGCCTCCCCTGCAGTGGGACTGCAGTCATTCATCACCATGCCCAGTTTTGGTATCCATCACAGCACGTCCAGTATTCCTGGTCTGGCATAGCATGCAATACCAATGATCAAATCCAGGTTCTTTCTCTTGCCAGGCGGGCACTTAGCTGAGCTGTCTCCCCAAGTCCTGCTATTCCTAACTTGACCTTCAGTTTAATGATATCAATATCATTCCATCTAAGTTATGTCTTTCTGATAACAAAAGAGAATAAAAGTTTAAGAAATTTCTTATAATCTAAGACATTGAAATTATATTTCATATTTATCAGAAAGTAGTGTTTGAATAAAAATACTAAAAATAGGTAAGGTAACTTTCAGAAACAAAAGCTAAGTTCCAGTTTTAACGTGAATTCTAATGGCCAATTAATAAAACGTATATGACTGGTTAGCAATGTTTACTTCATTCAGTTAGGCAAAGAAGGATAGGGGTCACTTCAGAAAAATATATCTTAGTTTCCTATTTGTTTCTATGTTTTATTTTCTGTACCACTTTTTATTTTATTAATTTTAATGAGAAAAATTGACAATGAAACAGCTTTAAAATGGATTAGTAGGATAGTTATAATAATTAACACATTGCATATTGTTGTCTTCGTAGTAGTTGTTTAGAGTACAAGTGCAGACATGATATCTTTTTTTTTTTTTTTTTGTCTTTTTGAGACAGCGTCTCACTGTACATTTCAGGCTGTCCTTGAGCTCAGTTTTGTAGCCCAGGCTGTTCTCGAACTCTCACCGATCCTCCTGCCTCAGCCTCCCGAGTGCTGGGATTATAGGCGTGTGCCACCAGGCCCAGCTCATGATATCTTTTCTAAACACTATTAGTACAAATCGTTCTTCTCAATGAACTAAGAGAAAGTAGCTGTATACATATCCTAACTATTTTTTTTTCACTAAAAAATGGTCTTTCATTTATATCCCCCTTGTTTGTTTTGTTTTCTCAGATATGGGTGTTCTATTGCCATTCAAATATTATAGGTGCATGAATTCAACTACATACTAACTATGCCATTTTGGTGAATTCCTACCTCCATTGTTTTTCTTAACCAGCAGTAAGTACCAACTTTATAAGATGGTTGTGCGGTTGGAATAAAATAATTTTTATGATGTATTTAAGAACTAGCCAAGCCTGTAAGCAATCTTCAACAATATTTTCATTCAATAAATATCCATGGATGATACATGTATCAGGCATTTCTTTAAAAGAGTGATTTCTTAGATCATACTGTTAAGGAAAATTGTTATAAGGAACTTTTCAAAAGGTGTATTTTTTCACAAACTCTTCTGGAAAGATCCATAAATTTTTTGCATGCATTCAGAGACTAGTCCTTAGGTTATAAACTCTGTTTAGTTGCAAACCACTTACCATTTCAGAATTATCTATTAATAAAACAGTCCAGATAAGAAAAAATTCATGACATGTTTTCCATATCATTAGAGATTTTGTTTTGTTTTGTTTTTCATCTTAGCATTCTTGACAGGTATCAAATCAGAATCTTTTATTGATTTCATTGGTCTCTTCTTTGACTCCTTTTTGGATAAGCTTCTACAACATGATGTTTATCTCTCTTTTTTTCACGTGTAATAAAATATTACTCACTGGAATGTCTATACATGCCACTCCTCTATAGGTCTATCTTGATACCTAATTATTATTTAACCACCTCTCTTACTAGAAAAAAAGGTGAGTTTTTACTCTATTTTTTGGAGGGAAGGGTCCAGAGGATGTTCAGAGTCTCACTACTAAATTGGACTCATAATGATCAACCAGTTTAGAGCCTCCCAAGAACTGGGATTACAAGTATACACCAACACTCCCAATCTCAGTTGTTGCCCTCTCAGCGTGCTCCAGGGGCAGGGCCCATATGGCAGACCTGGTGCCCCTGGACCTGCTTGCAGGCACTTTTATCTCCTGAGATATTTGGTTGGCCCTAAGTTTTTTATTCTTGACATTAACCAAATTTTAGAACTTCTTAAATTAAACCTATGCAACTTTGTTAGTTGTTAGTAGTCCATCAGATGATAAACTGCAGGAGTGGCCAGTGTTTCCCTCTCTTTATGTCTGCATGTACTGTCCTGCAGCATCGTGCTTGAAATGTTCTGCTCTTGCACATGACTTCTGTGTTTGGTAGAGCACTTTCCTGAGGCAAGTTAGTATGGAGACTTTTGCTTCTAAGCATCTCTGAAGAAATGTATTCATCCCTAGACTTGGTCATCACTCCTATGGTACTAATAAGTAACTGCAGGTGCCCCATTATGGTAAAAAAATTAGAGAACTTTTTCTACAGCCTTCAGTGGATGATAATTGAGCATAAATACCCAGAAATCTTCAGTCATTCTGACCTAACCTTACACGTGGATCCTCCACAGACAGTGGTAGTATGTCCCTCATCACACTTTGATATATTGCTTCTGTATTTCACACACCACAGAGGAGATACAAATACACTCAACTCATGAAGGAAATTCATCTTATTTTTGTGCTGCCTACACTGATGCTATTCATCATTTCTAATGTAACACAAGTAGAATTTGTTATTTACCCAGAATTAAGTCTATCTGCAATTTTTTTTTCTTTAAAAGAAAATGTTTGGTGGAATACTCATACATATATTAGACCAGTACAGGGACTGTCTTAATTTGTTCCTGGTGTTGTAAACAAATTATCTTAACCTGAGAAATGTATAAACAATAGTAACGTATTTCTCTCCGTTTGGAGGTAGGATGTGAAAGATGGAGGGACAGGCAGCTTGTTCTCTTGGTCAGGCTTTTTTCCTTCTCATGTGCTCCCTTCTGACCCAGTCTTCACATGATGAAAGAGTAGAAGGCAAAAGAGTTCAACAGACTCCTTTGTATAAGAATAATGACCACCTTCTAATGCCCCGTCATGTATTGTAACTACATGAGCACTGGAGCTTCAGTATACATCTTGAATCAGTAGCTTTTAAATGAGTCTAGACACTAAGATTTGTTGTGTACAAAACAGGATTCTAAATCTTTAAATATTTTTTTCATTTGTTATCATAAACCTGACAAGGAAAGGTTACTTTTGTTGGTTTATTTGTTTACTGTTGCAGTTCCAAGGGTCAAACTCAGAATCCCTTTCTCAATAAGCTGTATCTCCAGTGTTTCCTTTAATTTATATTTTGAGATCATTTTTGGTAACATTTATGGGCTATTGTGATCCTCCTGCTTCACTTTCTGAGTAGCTGGGATTATAGGTATATGCCACTGAAACCAGCTTTTACATTTTTGAAGAAAAGAGCTCTTCTTAGTATATCTTCTTATGCTTCTTGGCAATTCCTTCTATCAAAGGGTGAAGTCTTCTTTTCACCTCTGCTTGAATGTGGGTTGATCTTCTGGGGATCTAGGCAATGCAATATGTTGGAATCAGATAATATCACATCTTCAAATCCAACTCTCCAGAGATTTTTCCTCTTTTCACTATCACTGAACCCTGAATAATATCCATAACAACAACCTTAATTAATAAAAGATATATGGCCCAATTAATAGACTCATGGTTATGGACAGAAGCCAAAAACAAGACATGTCTTTCTTCCTTTCTTCCTCCTCCTCCTCCTCCTTCTTCTTCCTCTTCTTCTCTCTCTCTCTCTCTCTCTCTCTCTCTCTCTCTCTCTCTCTCTCTCTCTCTCTCTCTCTCTCTCTCTCTGTCTCTCTCTCTCTTCTTCATTTTGTTTTTTTTATGGGATTTTGCTAACTTGCTCAGGCTGGACTCAATTATTTGAGATCCAACCTCAACTATTCTAGTAACTGGGACTATAGGCACATGTCAATGAGCCTTGCTTCCTCATAGAGATTTAAGGAAAATCAAATGCATACTGTCTCAGTTACTCTTCTCTCATTGCTGGGACAAATACCTGGCCTACAAAATGAAAGAATGAAAGAGATATTTAGCTTACCATTACTAGAGGTATTAGTCCATAGTTAGCTCGCTCCAATGTAGACTGGCACATGGCAGAGAGCAACCTTTCATGGTGGGCAACAAAGAGCAAGAGAGGAGTGTATGGAGTAGCAAGAATAATGGCAACATAAAGCAAATCTGTCTCCCTCAAGTGGCACTCAGGCTATCTGCCCCATTTTGAGAACAGAACTCATACCTATTACCCAGCAGCCCTCACATCCATAATCCCAGTGGATATTAAGTTAATCACAAACTCTTGAATTCTACCCCATGATTGCATGAGGCTTTGGGTGGGGGGGTACATACACACAAACCATAATTCATAGTGGTTCAATCCACTGCGTTTTGGGTTGGTTTGTTATGCAGCAATATACTGTTAGTAGTAGAAGCCACCACTCCTGCAGAATGTAGGAGTCTCTTTTGCCTTAACATATTCCTCCTTCTTCAGTCACCAGCACACTGATTCTCTTAATGAAAAAGGGCAGGAATTATTCAGTACTCCTTTATGTATGCACTTTAGTTCTCAAGAGATGAACTGGAAAAACACATCTTACTCCACAGGTGAGAAAACTGAAATCTACAAGTAGCTCCAGTATTAAGGGGCAGCACAAGGATGTAACAGATCAGGAAGCCTGTTTGTTCCCTTTTGGTACTCTTCATGTTCCCATTCTTTATGATATTGTTGCTCAGAAGTGGTCATGAAGACCCTTCTTCTTTAATGTCAGGTCTGTAGAAGCACCCAAATGTTTGATAATTTTCTTACTTGCCTTCCCTCCTTTCCAATAAGTCATTATTAAATGTTCTGGGAAAATTTACAGAATGTCTATCAAGTCATCATTCCTTTTTAAATTCCTGGCACTTGGGTCTGTCACAGGTGATAGAAAACATCAAGCCCAGTTTCCTTTGTCCAAATCCAAGCTCCCACCTTTAGGGACATAATGCATGCACGGTAAGACTGAATCAAAGTTATGTCGGTGGTAATATTTTTCAAGTAATGTGACCCCATTTTTTTTTTTATTGTGAATGCTTTGTCATCTTTTCTGTCATCAGCCCTTGCTTTGCATCATGTGATTCACCATGCGACGTTCCTGTTGCTCATTTGCTTTGCTTTAGATTACTCCTGTGTTTATTATTCTTTACGACAGAATTTTCTTGCAGATTCTTATGGGGCTGATACTTCTTGTTATCGAGGTCATGGTCTAATTTACCTTTTTAAAAATAACTTTTCAGATCTTTGCTCCACAACCGAACACTATTATACTGACTTTGTATCAGTTATCACCATCCAATATCATTAGAATTTTTCTTCTTTTTAAAGACAATTTTAGTTTTTAGTTTTATTTAATTTTATTTTAAAGAGGAAAAGCAAAAACAAAAACAAAGACAGGAACCAAGTAGCATACAACAATACATATGGTACATATTTTCAAAACAAAAATAGCAAATTAATAATGGTTGTTATCATCAAATCTATTGCTTCCCTTTTTAATGGTATCATCAACAGTATTGATCTCAGACCTGTAAAATTATATCAGCCTGTTGAAATCTAGACTTTCATCCATAGTCATGCCTTGAACATATATTCCTAATTGCTTTCTAGCTTCCCTGTTCCACTAGGAGTAATTATTTCACTATTTTTTTTTTTATTTTTGGCCTATTTTATATTTAGACTGATTTTCAGAATGTTCTTCCTTTTTTTTTTTTTTGTCTTAGGTAAGCTCCTTTATGTTTTGTCGTGTGCCATCATCACACCATTTCCATCAAACTCTTCCTTTTCTTTCTCTTTCTTTCTTTCTTTCTTTCTTTCTTTTGTTCACTGCTATTTCCTCAGGCTCTACTCAGGGATTAAGTATAGTAAATATCTGTTGAAGGAAATGCCTGCAGCATTTTGGATCATTCAGCAGCAAGGTGGGACTCTGTCCACTGCAACTTAAATTCCCCTTCACAGGGCCCCACAGCACACTTCTTGCTCTTGTCTAATACAGACTCACAGTGTCAGGAGGTAAAGACATATTTGGCTCTGGTAATATCATCTAGGAGAGCCTAGAAAGCTTCTCTTTTAGTGTCATTATTTGTTTACGTTTAAAATATTTGTAAACCTCTCTAGTAAGGTTTGCATATGACACAGACATCATGATGATGATGACACTCCCAGTCACGCTTACTTATGTGTTTCTGAGGGTAACTCCAGGAACAGTAAAATAGCCTTCCTGCATATGGGAGAGCACCCACAGTCCCATTAGAGCCTAAATAAGAAAGAGGCACAGGATAGCAGGAATTTACCTCTTTGCTTATTCTCTCTTTTTAAAAATAATTTTACTAATTATAATAAGAAAAAATAACAATGGGAAAGTTTGAAAACATGTTAGTAGGACAACCACAATAATTAATACAGTACATATTCTTATCTCCACAGTAGTTGTTCAGAATACAAGATGCAGATGTGATAACTTTTATAAACGGTATTGGCATAAATATTTCTCCTCATTGAACTGAGAGAAAGTAGTTTTATGTACACTCAAATAGTCCCTAATAGTAGTGGGTTATCAGCAGAATTGGCAATGTCAGAAGCTGTGGACTGGAGCCTTTTACATCTCAACATATTAATCTGGCTTTACTTTTTATACTTCATGGTTAAACTTTTCTGCTGGATTGTAAAGATCAAGTTAAAGCAAGACCTATATAACAAAAAATGTAATTTTTGTTATATAGGTCTGACAAGGTCAGTGAAATCCACTGAAGATTTACCTGAAAACCACATACAGGTAAAGCATTTTGTAGAACTTTTGTCAGTGTCAGCCATCTCTGGTTGTTTGTTTGTTTGTTTGTTTGTTTCTGTATTTAGGACAGGGTCTACAGGGTCTCAGTATATAGATTGGACTAATAGTGATTCTCATATTTTCAGCCTCCCAAGCACTGGGATTATAGGCCACACACCTCCATACCCAGTCTCAATCCCTTTTCAGCGTGCCCCAAGCAAGGGGCCAGCACAGCATGCTGAGGATTGATGGCTGCTACACTCTGTCTAAGCAGGCATTTTAGTCTACTGAGTTATCTGGCTGGCCCTTGCTTCTTCCCTCTTGAATTGGGTCATCTGCAGCCATATTATTTGATCTCAGACTGGGTTTTCCACCATTGTCTTCCTGCATTGTCAGGTTTGCCTGCTCAGAATGACTTTCCTGGATCTTCAACTTGTAGATTCTTATTCTGCATAATCATCTATCCTAGTTCTTCTAATAGACCTCATTTGACATATATATGACATATATAATTCATCTGATGTATGTACATGGCACATATGCCTTAATCTTAGGCATTAATGTATGTGTGTATGGATACACTACTGTTTTGTTTTGTTTTGTTTTGTTTTTTTACTAAAGAACTATGTTTTATATACCAGCACTTGGTACAATCTTATAAAAGTAAATTCTACCCCTGTCCCTTTATGTTTCTGTTCAAATTCAAGTTCAAAGCTTCTCTAAAACAAGAGTCAGTCCTGATAAATATTTTGTGGAAGAACCAGTACACTGCTTGTTACAACTACTCAGCTTCTTTTTCTTTTTTCTGTTATAAAGCAGAAGCAATGAAGCTCTGTACCTAAAACCGTGACTGTTTTGGTGAAACTTTACTTCTGTAACATAGGCAAATGACTTGTAAGCTCCACTTCACTGAACCTCTTCTTTAGATTCTAGCCTTTTTGCTGTTGTCTACCTGAATTTGCCTGTATCCTAGCTTCTTCCTGTGTTTGCCTACTCTACAGCTTTGTGCAGCTCCAGCTGAATCCCAGATTTCCTCAGCTTTGATCTTCTGTTTCATCTGTGATAATAGCTTCTTTGTTTTAGCTTGAAGTTCTGGTAGAGACATCCTATTGTCCCCCAGCCTCACCATCACTCCAGAACCTACCTTCAGGGCTATGTCCTATGAATGGAAGGGAACATGGATGGGTTTGGAAAAATTTCTTGTGGACTCTCAAGGGATACTTCTTGCCTGCTGGTTTCTAATAGAAGAGGTCTAAAAACAAGGAACATAGGGTTAAGGCTCTGAGCTAGAGTACTTCTTCTAGCATCAGGGCTTCTCTCACGCCTTTAATGCACATGCTAGTTCTGCCCTTCTCATGAAATCAGAGCATCACATATTGTACCAGGTAGTCTGGCTGAAACTTTTGATCATATTTTCAATTTCTTCTGGCTGCAAGCATAACCCTGGATTTTAACAAGCATTGTAAGAGTAAAGGCACTCTATCATTTAATTCTTTGTGTCCTACCAGAGAAAATGTGCAACAATAGCAAATATCCACTCACTAAGTAGATTCCCGCCAAATGTGAATGAAATTGGAGCAGGAGCCACCACAGCATACATAGCTTTTAAGACGTTATTCTTATCATTTGATTTCATATGGCTTGGCAATTTGTTTCAGAAAGTAAAGTTATATTTAGATGATTTAGGGTTAAAATACATAATCTGGTAGTGTGACATCTTTAAAAGCATTATGTAATAAGATAGCAAATCAAACCCGTGAGCTTGCAAGGAGTTGTGCATGTGAGTGGGCCTGAGTCTAAGCTTCGTCATCTTTGCAGTGCTTTATAGTGGTGCACGGCAGAAATCTACGGGTGTAGGGCAGAAGTCACCTAGGGTCTTGAGTAACCAAGCAAATAAGATGAGGGAATAAAGGGAGCTTCATGTCTGCATGCTTATGGGGGAGTTGAGGAAAATTGATACCCCGGAGAGGACAAGACAAACGTTTTCTCAGGAGAATAATCACTATTTCTCTCCAGCCAATTACATTCATGCAGGGATGACAGCCCCTGCAATACCACAAACATTCTAGGTATATATGAACCTTTTCTTTTTTCTGTTTTTTAATATGGAAGCTTATTTTAAAATGCACCAACTAAACAATGTCATTTGGGAGAGATTCATTCCATGCCATATTTCGTGGCCTCTAAAATAGGGTATTTCATCTCTAAAATGTTCTGAGTAGTTTAAAATATGAATGAAGGAATCTTATAATTACTAAGACACAGTGAAAGGTTGCATATATTGAAGATCTGGCTGATGAGGAGAACCATATGTCTCACTCATCCCTCCAACCTGGACTATCTATCAGCAAGTGAAGTCTGTGGCTTAGGAGTAAGATCTCTTTTTTCTGTTGCTTTTCAAGAATATTTCAGTTGCTCTCCTCATTACTTATTTGGCACTCATTCACTGTATCTCAGGAGAGAAACGTGGCTCTTAGCAAAGTGCAGTGCACATAAATAAGCAACCAATAAACTGTGTTGAATTACAAATTAGAGTTAATTGCATAAAATTTAATTTAGCCAAAGTAGTCTTTAAAGTTCACCTATCGTTGGATTTTTAATTTGAGAGGACTATATTCAATTGATCAAAAGGGTTCAATTTCAATTTGCATATGGGCTATGAACAAATGTGTCTATATGAATTGCAGCTATCTACATAGTAATGATGGTATTCATCTACAGCATAATTGTCATAATGCTTATGTAAGTACCATACACTCTTTGGAGCATTTCATACATATTAATTAAAAATTCACCATTGGCCTTACTTGTTATCTATAGAGGTACTTATTTTTAAAGTTTGATTTGAGTTAAGAAATACTTTAGCAGGACTATCACATAAAAGTGAAGTCAACAGGTTATTTTTTTTTAAATAAATGTCATTAAGATGTGTTGGAGATCCAGTTTGTGTTGATTACTTACTCTGCAGAATATCAGGCTGCACACTTGAGTGAGCCAGTGAGTCGTGACACAGAAAGGAGAGAAAGGCTGCAACAGACCAAGCTGCTATCAATCAGTGTGAAAAATGAGGGATTGGGAGGCTGGAAGCTTCATTGGGTTTTCCAATTACTTAACATGTTTTTCTGAACTAGCTTTGTAAGCTATAACTCCAAGTTCCTGTTTATGCACAGGCATATTTGTCCCTTGGTAGAACATCTCAGAACTCACCTAGATTTCCAGGGTCCCCATGTTCTCTTCACACCTCAGAAGAAAAGTTCCGAGGCAAAGCTGTCATAAGAGGACAATAACTAAGCCTGGTTTTCCAATTTGCTATTAAAATTCTAGACTTTCATTCATGATATCTTTAACAGTATCAATACATGGGATAGAAAACACTATTGTGCTCTCTGAGCACGTCTAAGTCAGTCACTGGTACCACCAACTGGGCTATTAGCTTGTATCCCTCTTCTGAGCTGAGTCTTTTTATCTGATTCCCTGCAGGAGACAACTTGGTATCAGGGCAAGATTAAACAAAGAAGTTAACTTAAATAATGCTTCTGCAACTGGCTTGAGCTAAACAGTACAGAGACGTACACCTGCTGCTGACTTTCTAGGGAACTAAAGGGTTCATAATAGGGAATCTTTAACAGCGTGTGCACCTCAAATTATATGATCATGGTTACATGGAAGGTGGTTAAAGAAACCACTTGAGTTATCAAAAAACTGGTCATATTTAAATGGTCTTCCATATGTGTAAAATAAGAGTGTACAAGAGCTTGTACAAGATCTTCTCCAGATTAATTTGGCTTGCTCCCATCGAAGCTATATCTTATTTCACACAATAGGCAGAACATCATTGTCTTATTTTTCAGCTTGAGACAATTGTGTTGCACACGTAAAGGCTGCTGTTGAGTCAGTGGCTATCAGTCAGGTGATGGATATTTAATGTAGATAGACTCTACAAGACACAATTTATATCCATTTTTGCATATTTGGAATCTTCTTGGAGAATTATTTTTAAAAAAACTAAACAATACTACAAAACGTCTAAATTTCAGATGAGGAGATGTGCTCCATTTTAGAATTACTTTTGTGCAAACTTACTTCATCACCATCTTGACTCCCAGTTTTGTAGATGCTTCTGGACTTGCCAGTTATTTCTAACTATTTCTTTCAATGTTGATATGAGCTGTGGACTCTCATGGCTGGGCAAGATAATTATGGACTTTGTTACAGGAATTCAGTACTAAAACTGATCACCTGGAGTCATAGAGTGGTATAAGATAACAAAAAATCCTTAAAAATGACCTATCATACATTTTTTATTTTTCCAGTGATGACAGTGAAAATATGGAATCTGAAATAATTAGCTTAAGGCAATGATTTGAATACAGTTTTGTACCATGTCCTAAATGAAATATGATAATATTTGTATGCTGTCCTTTAACAACACTGAGAACTGTGAGTATCTACAGCAGTTCAACCTAGGAATTGGAGTCACTACTGACCTCACCTGGCACTCCGTAAGGGAAGCATAGAATCTTGCTACACAGTTCAGACTCATAGTGATCCCCTGTCTTAGCCTTCCCAGCAGTGAGATTACAGGCATTCACTACCACACCTGATTTGGGGTCCCACACAGTGCACTAGGGATTCTGGGGACAGCATGGCATGCAGTACCAGGGTTTGAATTTGGTCTTTGCATTTGCTAGGCAGGATCTTAGACCCAGAGATATCTTCCTAGGCAATAATTTTAGATTTGTGTAACAGAAGTGGGATTATTTATATAGAAAAGAAAATATGTATGCCATAGATTTTTAAGAGTGGAAAACTAAGAATCAGGATCCAAGCATCTCTGGGGCCTTTGTTCTTTATCATACTGTGGCAGAGGACATTTCCTCGAGAGTGAACAGTAATGGGAGAGGGAAGCATCAAGAGAAAGCCTATAGGACTGAAAAGTAGGTCAATCATAGAGCACTTGTCTAGCATGCTTATGGCCCTGGCTTTGAGTGTTGCCCTAGCAAATATAAGGTTAAAATCTTTGTGAAAGAGAAAACATATGAAACTGAACTAACCTTTATAACAACCCACTCTGAAAAGAATGAAACAGCTCCCACAACAGCAGCATGAGTGTATTCATGAGGGCAGAGCTGTCATGACCTCATTATTTCGTAAAAGTGCTGTCTCCAGTACCATCATAGAAGAAGTGACAAAGAAGAGAGAGAAAAGAAAATCTTTGTAAACCATTTTCTTTCTCATGAAATGTATATGTTGAAGGTAATATTATAAAGAGTTCAATACAAGGCAATGTTTGACAGATTTCAAGAGCTGAGCAGTTGTTGGAACTGTCCAGTTTGGGGTAAATTGAACTGGAAGGGTCAGGTAAATATCTCATCTTACTCCTGAAACTTCAGGAAGAATAAGAGCCATATATTAGAATTTATATGGCAAGGACACAGAGAAAAAAGAACCACTTGTAACGTTATGCTTTCAAAATATCAGGATGATCTGAATGTCATTGCAGTGCTGATACTAAACAATACTCTTCATGGACAAATACTTGACTTGATAGCTTCTTCAGCATTATTTGCATTCTTTTCAGAAAATTAATAAAAATTTTCATGAAGTAAAGCTGGATAAATGATTCCAAAACAAATGATGGAAAATGTACTGTGCCATTGACCTACACTCTTAAGATGTAACTTATCTGTTGGAATTAGCAATAAATATTTTAGAATTATCATGTAAAATATATTTAAATATCTTTAGGAAAACATTTATACACTGAATGAAGGCCTAAAAAAATCCAAAAGGTGCAATAGTTACAGTTAAAGGAAGACAAACTATGCAAAATGAAAGAACGACTGGGATCAGGCAAAGAAGCAAAGAAAGAAAGAAGGGAGGAAAAATTACATATGTAATTGTACCTCTCATTTCTACTCATTTATTAAAAGAAACAGTTAATAACGTTTTTCTTCTTTTAAATTTTGTTTTTGACCAACTTTGCATTCTTACATTTCATAATCTGAACAATTAATTTAAATATAACAATATGCAACATAACAACCATCGTTCAATTCCTATCATTTTGGTTAGTGAAATTCTGCACCATTTGTGGTAGTTTTTTTTTTTTTTTTTTTTTT
>PVJA010016733.1:0-37351 GCA_004027025.1 Myocastor coypus
AAAAAAAAAAAAAAAGGGTAGGGGCGGGGAAAGGGAAGGCAGGCCAAGGATCCTGACCCAGCAGGGCGCGTGGGCTCAGCTCCCAGAGGTGCGGTTTGGGCTGGGCTGGAACAGGAAGTTAGTCGCGGGAACGCAGAGGCGGGGCAGAGGGGTGCAGGGGCTTACCCGCGGCGGGTGCGGAGGCTCAGCTCCCAGCGGTGCGGTTTCTACTTGGTTTCATTATAGTAAATTAATCGTAAATATCAGGGAAGGTAGATAGTGCTCATGGGTGTTATTTAGTCAGCACACTAAAATGTTTTTAGCAAATATTGAGTTCTCTAAAAATGGAAGATACCACTTGTGTTTACCCCAAACAACAAAGAATAAACAACAATGAATAACGAGGCAAGAAAACGTGTGTGTGTGTGTGTGTTCTATTATTGTCTAGAATTTGTTAGAGGAACAATTCTGTTGCAGTTTAGAACAATTCTGTTGCAGTTTAGTTACCAAAAATGTTTTAATACATTGACTAAGCACAACAGTTAGTCTATGTCAAGGTATCTTTTCAGTTTATTTTGAGCTGCATTTCAAAATGGCAGTGTATCATCAATGAGTATGAAAAGGAATATTGTAGGTTCCATTTATAAAAATGTAAATGGTTTCTTCTTGGAAATTGCCTGTCTTTCATGTATGTGGACAGTGTTGTGAATACTAGAGGCAGAGAGATGGTCTCTTACTTAAGGAGCCCCCTTCTCTTAGAGGTCACTTGTAATCTATGTATAACAGATGCTTGTAACTGCAGGCAAACTAAGGTCTGAGGTCTGGCAAGATAGCGCAGCAGACTAAGCACCTAGTCAGGCAAGTGCAGGAACTGGCTCAATCACCGACAGCGCAGGCCATGCAGACCCCATTCCCAGGTGTGCTGAGCCAGTCATGCCTGTAATCCCAGCACTGGGGAGGCTCTAAACACGAGGATCACAAGTCTAAGCTACATAGGGAGACCCTATACCAAACTCATACAAAAATTAATAATAAAATAAAGCCTTTCTGGATTCAAAATTGTTTACATCTAAACTTAAAGACCTGATTCCACATGGGTATGATCCCAGCACTCCGTGAGCCAGAGGCAGGAAGATCCCAAACTTGAATCCAGCCTGTGCACTTAAGTGACTCAATAAGACCCTGTATCAAAACAAGAACATTTTTCAGAAAATCTAGGAAGTCTAGAAATATGTCTCAGTGCAAAGGTCTTGGGTCAATTTTTAGTACAGTACTGCTGAAGCAACAGTGGACAAGCCACCCCTCTGTCAAACACGCCACTCCTCACCTGAGGTGAGCCTGATCTTTTAATTCTTATCTAATTTAAAATATCTACCCTGTATTAAATATAGCTGTATCAAGCTAAGTTCCCAATTATAACATGTTTATCATGATGGCATCACAAGGAGGCAGACCAAGTGAGACAATGTGATCTATAATTTTTAATTTAATAAAATGATGGCTGATAGAATTAGGAAGGCAGTTTCTATGAACCATCTGTTCAGATTTGATTTTATTATATGTAATCATTTTATATAGCCATGGTAGCAGACATAATACTATTTTAACAACTTAGGGCAAGGAACGTAAATGATTTTAGCAGAGAATCAGTAATGTCTTTTTTTCTCTGTGTTGTATGTTTCTTACCAGAAGTTTATATTTATGCCTAACTTTGGTCTCTATTGGTTCAACCTGGTGTGTAGAAAGACATAAGTCTGTCACAGTTGCTGTCTGAAATAAAGTGAAATGTTTTTCTTTTTCTTTTTTTTTTTTTTTAAAGCCCCGTAGACAGCATAGGTTTTAGAACCTTTATTTGTTTATTCACTCATTTTTATGGCCGGCTCAGCCCACCCTGATGGCAGGGCTGGCGCAGCATGTGGTGCCGGGGATCGAACCGTGGTCCCTGAAGCCGCCCAAGCCTTCCCAAGCAGGCGCTTTAGACCACTGAGCAATCCCACCGGGCCCGAAATGTTTTTCTTTATTCCATTTTAATTGGACAGACTTGAGTTTTATTTTCATGGGATGCTGCTGTCTTTTTCTTCTTTTCTTTGCCCCAAATCCATCTGCCATAGAGTGAGTTTCTACTGAGAATAATCTTGTTCAGCCAGTACTGCACTTTCACAGAAATCTCTTCTGAGGAGAAGCCCATGCTGCCTTCCCTTGTTGACTGGTTGAAGAAGAAATACATGATATAAAGTTCTCATGCATAACGTTATAAATGACTATGTCTGTGAATGGGTCGTCGTAAATACTCTATTAGAAACCTGTCTGCTGCCTGCCAGGCAGGCACAGAGCCCGCGGTTCATTCCCAGGCACCACCTGCTGCCCTTCCCATTCACCCACTGATGAACACCTGCGCTGGTTGCCCACCTTGGGCATCATGGGTTGTACTGCAGCACACGTGAGCATGTAGATGTCTCCCTGATAGTCTGCTTTCCCTTCCCTGGACATAAGCCAGGATGGGTCTCTGGATCTAAAGGGGGCACTATTTCTAGGGTTTTTTGAACTTCTACACTTCTTTGTAGTAGCTGTACTCACTTATATTGCTACTAGCAATGCAGGAGACTCACCTTTTTGTGTTTCCTTGCCAAGAATTCTAATTTTTTGTGTTTTAATACTAGTTACTCTAAAGGCTGGCCAGATAGCTCAGCAGATTAAAGCACCTTCTTAGGCAGACACAGGGACCAGGGGTTTGATCCCTGGTTTCCTGTGCCAGCCCCAGCTGGGGGGCTCACTGAGATGACGATTAAGACTGGGCATGGTGGTGCATGCCTGTAATCCCAGCACTTGGAGGCTGAAAACAGAAGCATCAGTAGGAGTCTGCTATATGTAGTGAGACCCCACAGACCCTGCACTAAATGAAAGAAAGAAAAAAAGAAAGAAGAAAAGAAGAAAGAAAGAAGAAAGGAAGTGTAGCCTCTCTAGCCAGACTAATGTCCTCTCATTGTAGTTGGTCTGTGCTAGCATTTCCATGAGTCTTATTAGAGGTGTGAACTTCTTCATGTTCCTCTTGCTGGCTAGGCTGCACTTTCCAAAAGGCTTTGCTGAGAGCCCTCCATCCTCCATGACAGCTCCAGACATCCTCAGGCTCTGAACATGTGCAGGACGCGTGAGTTGGAGCTGCTTCTTGTGCCCTCCCCCAGACCCTGGACCCACAGAAAGTAAGAGTGACAATAAAGAGGTTATTGTTGTTTTAGGGCACTATTACTTGAGGTTCTTTTTCTCTTTCTTTTAACCGGCATTAGTCAACCAGCACATGCATTGATCTCACTTCCGGGGTCCCCATAAATTTCCCTAGTGTTTCCATGCCTTTCTGCCCCTCTGCCCTAGAAATTTGGGTCCTAGGAATGAGCAGAACAGGGGTGCACTTCTCCGGTGCCCACTGATGCTTTTTAGCTTGTCAGGATTTCTTTCCTTCTTGCTTGGAAAGCTGCCCTGTGTCCTTGGCATTCTCCCAGTGTGCTGACTTTGCGACACAGACTCTGACCAAGGGAGGCTAAGCCTCCTCTGGAGTTGTCAATTGAAAAGCTTTAGAGCTTTTAGGAGAGGGCTGCCTGGCTATGGAGATGATCCTGGGGCCCAAAGAGCTCACAGTGGTGTATCCCCAAGTCCTCACGGTGTGTGACAGACAAGCCTGGGCCTAGTTACAGGTACAGTTCAGGGATGTTGAGCTCTCTCATGGGAGATGGAGGGTTAAAAAGACTCAGGACTAAAAGACTGCACACATTACATGATAAAGGCTGAAAAAATTTTCCCTGTTACTTTTGAGGCATTTTAAAATGCAGGAAAGGAATGGCATCACCGCAATAGATGATTCTATAGTTATGATACTGCCAATTATGTAACACGTGCATAGAAATGACCTGAATTTTGTATACAAACAATGAGTAGCAGAGGTTACCTGAGTATCTGGGGAGAACGAGAAGGTAAATTGGGGCAGAGCGATGTTCTCTGTTTCCTAGCTGACTGTATACTTTCCGATTCCATTCCTCCACACTTACAAGTGTGGCCTAACTTGTTTAGTAAAGCACTTCTAAGAAGGTTGGTGGGCAATCTCATGAGCATGTTGGCACCATGCGGAATCTTACGCAAAGTCTAAGTAAACTCTCTCCTGGAGATCGCCCATCAGCTGCAAGGCTATTTCAGCAACACTCCATTGTGTAGTCAGAATCAGACATGTTGCGATCTGTCAGAGTGCACAGCTCCCCACCTGTTGTGTAATCTCCTATAATAATAAAGACTGTTGTCCAGGGCTAGGGAGATAGCTCAGCTGTCGAAGCACCTGCCTGACAAGCGCAAGGACCTGAGTTCAGTCCTCGTACTGCATGCCATGCAAGGCCCAGAACCTTGGGCACCTGCCTCAACACTAGGTGTGGTGGCACACACCTGTAGTCCCAGCTTTGGGAAGGCTGAGACAGGAGGTTCAATGCAAGTCTGAATTGCATAGTGAGATCTTATATCAAAAATAAAATAAGTAAGGTCCAGCGAGATAGCTCAGTGGAGTAAGTGCCTGGTTAGGCACGAGCATGGACTTGGGGTCAGTGCCCTTGGGCACGCTGAGCCAGCCGCTCAGGCCAGGAGTGGTGGTACATGCTGGTAACGCCTGTGCTGGGGAGGCTGAGAGCAGGAGGACCACGGCAAGGGAATACACAACTATGGGCAAATAAATAAAATAAAAGTTTAAAAAAATTTAAAGCTAGTCCATTTGTGCTCATTCCAAGAGAAAGGAAGTTGACCAGATAGACCCCGGCCCTAAGAGGCCTCAGTGTCAGTGCACAGTTGTGCTTGAGGAAAAATTGAGAGTGACATTCTTGGAACCTGGTTACACTTAGCCTACATTTCAGTTAAGAAACGGATTCCTAGCTCACATCTGTCATCATGAGCTTAAACTAATAGTATGGTACGCATCCCCGGGAGTCTCTCAAATCATCAGCTTTGTGGCTGCCATGAATGCCCTAACTGGGAATTCAATAGACTTTTTAAAAATTGTATTTTTCATTACATTAAATTCTGCTTTTAACCTTTCTGTTGGCTTAAATATGAATTTTAAAAGAAGTTGGTAAAATGCAGATGATATCTCGGACCCTATCATGTCCCATCTCATGAACAGGTGTGACATTTTTAGTGTCCAATTTCAGCGTCCAGTAGCCTTCTCTGCCTCACAGCAAAGAGGGACTTCTCCATGTGCAAGGCCCTTATCAGGCTTCATGTCATTCTTATTAGCCAATAGCAGACCAAGCCGACTCATTAAGAATTGGAAGAAAAGCCTTGGCCTCTTTCCAGGAAAAGTTGCAAATTATCAAGGAACAATATTTTTCAATCTTCTAGACTCTTGGAGACTTAAACAAAACGTGGACTTTTGGTCAGCGTGCGGACACCAAAGGGAGGAAGGACATAGATTTCAAGATCCACCACCATTGTCACCCCTAAAACTGTCTTTAAAAAGACTATTAATCAGAATGGTTTTATTTTTATTTATTTATTTCTTTATTTTTGAGCAGAATAGATTTATTGAGGGAAAGAAAGCTCCTGTCTGAGAGAGGGACAGGAGGGGGGTCCCAAGTGGGTGTACCCCCAGAATAGTTTTAAATTTACATAAAAATGGACAAGACAGCACAAAGACTGTCCCAAATGCCTCACATCTGATATTCTTTATTATTAACATTTTACAATAGCTAGCAATGACATGAGGCAGAAGGGCTCCAAGCTCAAGCTTAGCCTGGATAATTGTACAATTTAGCAATACATTTGCAAAAAGGAAGTCTTATAATGCTACAATGTATTCATTATAATTAATGAACCAATGTGGATACAGTGATACTAATAAGAGCCCATTCTTTTCTTTCTTTCTTTTTTTTTTTTTTTGTCTTTTTGAGACAGGGTCTCGCTATGCAGTTGAGGCTGGTCCTGAGCTCACTTTTGTAGCCCAGGCTGGTCTTGAACTCGCACCAATCCTCCTGCCTCAGCCTCCCGAGTGCTGGGATTACAAGCGTGCGCCACCACGCCCGGCTAAGAGCCCATTCTTTTCTGAGATATCTTTTGTTTTAACTTAATATGCCTTATCTATTTCTAGGACCCTGTTTAGGGTATACACTTTACATTTACTCTCCCTGTCTACCTAGATTCTTCTTGGCTGTGATTGGAATTTTTTTTTAATTTTATGCAGTTAGTACAGGGTCTATAGGATCTCACTACACAGATCAGGCTCTGTAATGATCCTCCTATTTTCCAGCCTCCCAAACACTGCAATTACAGGCTGTGCCTCCATGCCCAGTCTTTCACCCTGTTAGGGCTCCTGAGGGTCAGGGCCAGCATGCAGGGCAAGGACCAAACCTGTGGCCTCTGTGTCTGCCTAAGCAGGTGCTTTAATCCTCTGAGCTATCTGGCCAGTCCTGGACTTTCTGCATTTTGATGACCTTAAGGTTTTAAGAAGTATTGGTCAGACAGTTTGTAGGATTTTGCTGTGTTGGCATTTGTCAATGTGCCAGTGAGCACATTTGCATGCATTGTTTTAGGAGAAGTACTGCAGAAGGAGAGTGTCAGCTTCTGTATGTCCATCAAAAGCCCACCCCACCCATCGGACCCACTGTGGCTCTGTGGCCTGCTTTCTGGCCCTGTCCTCTTAGGAAGAAAACCTACATGCTTGGCTTACACAGTAGCAGGGAATGACTCTTCTCACTGCCCTCCTTGGTGGCAGAATGTCCCCATACATTATTAGGCATCATTCACGTGGGAGATTTATTATGTCCCAGATATTAATTTATGCATTCATTTATTTACATCGCTATCAGTCCATAGATGCTTATGTATACATTGTTTTAATCCGGTATGATCTTATTTTGTTGTGTTGTTCAAGCTGTTCCCATTTTGTAATAAATTAGCACGGTCACAAAAGAAAAAAATCCCATACAGTTCTGCCTTCAGGTCTTCTGCACTGTTTTGCCTTTTTCTCCAGGGGTCTCACTGATCAGTGCATTTTCTTCTGAATATACTAATTCATTTCATTTTAGGTCCACCAAGGAATACTTTTCTGTCTTCTAAATTCCCTTTTCAATTGGTACCGATTATGTGATGGTTTACACACAGGACATTCAAGTACTGTTATAGATGCTTCCCACAACGCCACCTGAGGTCATGGGGTGGCTTCCAGGGTCCAGGACTAATTCATGATCCAGTGCTGGGATCATGGGTGTGAGTGCTGCACCCACCCACGGGCAGGGAGCCTGCGCACAGCATAGGGGAGGGACAGAGGCTTGCCCGTGCTCCTCCCATTCTGCTCTTGCTGTTTTTTGCTGCCATGAGCTGTTACCCTCTGCCATGGGCCACTCTGCCTTGGGGCCAGCCAAGTATGGACTCAAGTGGGAGAAGAGTGACTAAGAGCATTATTAATGCTTACACGATGTAATAAATTGTGTGGATGGAAGGGAAAGGGATGTTTTGCAGCACGTGCTGTTTCTCACCCCTTCATTACTCCCTTCATTACTCGAGTTCCTCCAGTTGCCAGTGTTCCTGTGAAGGACATCTAACAAATCTGTGAGAAATGTCCAACATTTAACAGCGTGGGGGCCCGGTTCCTTCATTGAGTAGTGAAGAATGTCTAGTAGGTGCTAATCACCATTCAAGGAGCAAAGGTCCAGCGGGAAGATGAATGACTGTATAGTTCCCATAGATCTCTGTGGCCTGGGGAGAGAGCTCAGTAGTTTAGACACCTCCTTGGCCAGTGCAGGGACGTGGGCTGGATTCCCCATACCACATGCTGTGCCAGCCCCAGAAACCCAGTGAGCCATGCTGGCCATCGAAACCTGGTGTGGTGGTACACAGGGAAGGCTGGGTCGGGAGGATCACTACAAGTCTGAGCTACACAGGGGGACCCTGTACCGAATAAATAAATGAATAAATAAACAAATAAATGGTAAAAAAAGATCTCTGTCCATCATACAAATTAGGCAAGGGAGCCAGGCATAGTGGCATTTACCTCTGATCCTAGCACTTAGCTAAGGAAGAGGATTGCTAGTTTGAGTCCAGCATGGGCTATAGATTGAAATCTTCTGGTTTTTTTTTTTTTTTTTTAATAGACAAGGGAAAAGTATTACAGCCTTACCCTTAGCACCTCTGCATGTCTGACTGAACATCTCACCTGGGGGTGGGAGAGTAATGATGAGGTAGAATGGGAGGGCAGCACTAGGATGCTCAATTTTAGATGTTTACCAATGAAGAAATTCTACTAAAAGGGAGCTTCTAGGAACTGGTTGTTAGAGGATAGAAGTGGAGCAGTCCGGGTATGAGATACGGATCTGTACTACCAGATGTTGAAGTCAAAGCATAGTGTCAGGGCTGGGGTGTCTAAATCTAAGGCTACACTACTTATGGAAAGTAGGACAGTGTGTGGTTGATTCCGACGGTCAGTGACTGATGTGGAGACCCCTGGAGAGGTAGCTGGGCTGTGGCCCCCAACCTCCCAAGTGGATGAACCCACTGGGGTGCTTGAAGCTGAAGGGGGCGAGTCTAGGTGGAGGAAGGGGCCTGAGGGCCACAACTTGGGAACTGCCGGCCGTGCCCGTCCACCTCTGCTCTCTCCAGTCTGCTCTGCTTTCCAGATGCCGTGGCAAGCAGCTTTCCTCAGCCTTGGCCTCCACCACATCCCTGCCGTGGAGCTGGCCAGCTGTGCACTGGAGCCGCTGAAACCACAAGCCCGCGCCAGCTTCTCCTCCCTTAAGTAGTGGATGCCAGGTTTTTTGTCGCAGCCACAGGAAGCTGACCAATCTAGACGCTGCTGGCATTTAGTAAGCTACAAATGCCACCAACTGTGGGTGACATGTTTTCTTCCCAGAAACCTCATCAGTAGGAGTGGGGAAATAATCTCACTTTAGGTAGCATCAGGAACAATGTCTATAACTTGGAGAGAACTAGGGGAAGAGGATTAGGAGAATAGGGAAGACCCAATATGGCCATGTCGCTGCAGACCAGGTGATGACCGCAGACACGGAGGAAGTGATTAACTGGGCAGCGCTCCTCGAGGCAATGAGAGCCAGGTGTCACAGAGGCTGAGTCTAAGCAGTTGCTGTTTGGACACACCCAGGGTCATCATGACGTTGCTCTGTGATGGTAGGCCTGGATATACCTGCGATCACTTCGATGGGCATGTGTCATGTAGCCTAGAAAATCCAGCTGAACAAGATGGCGCACAATGCATAAGCCAAAAAGGGAAGCTGCCTGAGGACCACGAAAGGTCAAGGGGAGCAAAGAAGGGCCCAGCACTCTTGCTACACAAGTTTGGGCAAATAAAGACTAGCTCACTGCAGCCGGTTTCAACACTCAAGGCATCATCAGAGAAAGCCAGATTTTGACTATGTTATTTATTACAGCTAAAAAAGCACATGCACAAAGCGTGAGGTGGAAGAATTTCATAGCTGATTGGGAGTGTAGCGGGTGAGCCATGAGAGTGCTTGGCGCAGGCAGAGGACATGAGAGAGGGAGGTGGAAAGCTAAGACTTAGTACCCTGACCCAAAAGGATGTAAGACATCCTAGCATCTCAGTGCGGGCCCCAGAGTCAGGACGGACTGTTAAATAAATCTGCTGTATTTCTTGGCAAATAGCAACTTAGCAACTCGTCATTGTTTGCTCAAATGGTTATTTGAGGCAAGAAGGAATGTGGAGCATGTGCTACTTGTAAGAGCTGTCAGCACCTAGAAGAGCTGTCGGCAGCATGAAAGGATGTTAAGTTAGAATCGAGATTGTCAGAAAGCATTCAGAGAACACCATGGTAATGCTGCCCTTGCAAATTCCTCTTTCCAGTGTGTAAAGATGCATGGAAGGGTCTGTGGATGTGCCCTGTTTCAGCTCAGGAGAAGGCCGTGTAATCCTTTCTCCCACGGCACTATGCATCCACCTCTCTGGTGGCACAGAAAATGGAAGCGGCAAATGCGGCAACAAAGACAGTTAGGTTGGACAGGAAGAACCCTCGCTCACTGGCCCTCTCTCCCCGCAGCCTCTTCCCACATCCCTGGGGGACTGGGTTTGACCAACCTAAACAGAAAGCAATCAGAGACCTCCCTCTACCTACTTTGAACATCACAGTGAGAATGGAATCAAAGAATAGAGTTAACATTGACTTTGAAGACAGAAGCACTTGCAAGGTCTGAAATGATGGACTGGACAATTTTAAATGGCCCCAAATAACATAATAGAATTATGCCCCAGAGAGAGAGAGAGAGATATCTTTATAAAACTATCCTGGAAATTTTCACCTGTTATTTAATGTCATATTCTGTCACATCTTAGTAACCTATGCTTGGGTAGGTTAATTTACAGTCGAAAGTCAGTTTCTCTTTTCTTAATGTCCTGAAGACTTAAAATTAATTATGTGCAGACTTTCTTCATGTTATTTTTTTAAACTGAAAAAAAGAAGTAACATAGTGTATAAGGGTGGAGCAGGATGCATGCTGGGAAACATTACAGTAGACTCAGTGTGGAGCCTGGACTGAAAGTGTCAGATGGTAAATGGTTCTTGCTCTTATAATTTGCCATTTCCTCCTCTGACGACTCTCTACAGCCAGGCACACAGATTGCTTCGGTCACTGCCACTGGCCCGTCCCATGACTGCACTGCTGTGGCCTCGGCAGAAGGGCTTCCTGCTTCACACACAGCAGCTGAGCCCTTCAGCCCTCCAGGGGACATGGCCCACCTACCTGGCTCCTCCTCTTCTGCTCTGTGGCCGCCCCTGCTGGCCGTCTGTGCTCCAACCCTGTGGTGTGGCCCAGGGCTTCTGTAGGTGCTCTGCCTGGGCAGGGGGACTGCTGCAAGCACCCTTCTAATGGACAGAGGTGCTGTGCAGCTGCTGGGCCTCTTGGCTCCTGCCTACACTGGTTTTCTGACTGATTGCTATGCTCCTGGTCTCATTCCTCATGGATCATAACTTCCGTGTGCTCTTCTGATGTGTCTTCATTTTCTTATCCTTTAATTCACCTTGCATGCATTCTGAGGCTCTGACCTACTGTCTGCGGACTGGCCATGGCTCTAGTAAACCAGCATCACACGTCCAAGTACTGACAACTCTTCCCAGCCATCTCCTTGTCACTGCACCTACCGTTTGGCTTGGAACAGTAGCTGCCCCCACAGCACTTCGAAGATATGTGAAGGAAGAACGTATGACCTTCATGATGACTGTGTGCTGGGAACACCCGGGGGTGAAGATAAGTTTCTTTTCTCCTTAGAAAGACTTTAGAAGCCAATGGAGTGTTTGAGCTTTAAAGGTGTCACATCGTAGAATAGTAAAACCTCTAAAGATCAGAACGTCACTGCTGTGGTTTGTATCTAGTTGTCCCCCAAAGCTTCATGTAAATTATGGGGCTGTCAAGCACAGGGCTCAAGGGGCAGGGCTTGAGGGGCGTGGCCAAGAGAGGCGGAACCGTTAAACTGACAGCACACACTGCCAGAATGCCCGCCCCCTCAAGGTAGTGGTCTCACGGAGGTATGGAGCAGATCATCCTGGACACGGCAGCGCCCCAGCCTCTCCTCGAGACCCTATAAAGTGGGGACAGTGTCTTGAAACCTTCAGTAACTGTGAGCTAAATAAACCTTTCCTCCCCTAAGCTTGTATGTCGGGTATCTGTCCTAGCAAGGAGAGAAAAGTGACGAAGACAATCACCCAGTGGGAGTATTGAACTGTAACCTGCCTGAGTGTACTTGGTAGTGAAGGACAGAATCTTGGCCGGATAGTGAGCCACAGACGGGGAGCCCACAGATGGCATGGAGGTGGAACCTGTCACTGCCAGGTTATAGTCGCCAAGAAACCTTTGAGCTGTGACTTAGCTTCCCGGGCAGCTCCTATCGGTGAAGGAGGCGTGGCCCGAGGAGAATGAGGGGGTGCAGACTTCTCTTTGCTGGCTAATCTCACTGAGCTGGCTTAGCCCATGGGTGCGGCATAGGGACAACCTCGCCAGGAGACCAGGGAAAGCTGGTCAAGCTCGAGCTGCCGCTGAGGCTGCTGAGCACGGCTGCTCTTCCCTGTCCTTTTGCTCTACTCCGTGCTGTGGCAAGAGCCCGTGGCCATCAGATGTACTGTCTGCAACAGCTTGATAGCCAAATGCGTTGAGCTTAAGCACACACCAGTATCCGGATGCGTTCAGTCTCCTTCCTGCCTCCATTTTGGATGAAAATAGCAGGGAATAGAAATTATGACTATCCCTGGGAAACTGGGTAAAAGAAAAGCTTTCCTAATAGGTGTCCCTTAACCATGTTAAGTTTTAATTGACTAATTTACCCATTTTTAAAGGAAAGTAATTCAATAGCACCTTGTCTGGAAATGGCTCGTTGGCCTCTTTTTTCTTTTGGTCTGGAAAAGTAGAATTGGGTCTGAGGAGTCCACGCCGTGCCTCCTGGACCCTCAGCTCTGTCCTTTCCCTTGATGCTGAAAGGGTTGCCCTGAGCAAGAGTCTCTGCCAGTCGTCTGGTAGTCTGACTTAAATTTTCTCACAAATTTAGCTGAGAAAGTAGGAGAGTACTGTGCTTACTCACTTAATTCTGGTAATCTTGCAAATTCCTGATTCTGTAGTGGTAAGATAAAGCGCCCAACCCCCAGTGTTAGGGAAGGAAAGGTTGACTTGGCTCACAGCTTGTGGAGGTTTCGGTCTGTGGGCAGCTGGCTCCAAGGCAGGGCGCAATGGGACAGGGGTAACCGTTTCGGTGGCAGAAGACAGCAAAAGCGGCTAGAGCAAAGCGTGGATGGGGGAAGCCTTTCTTTTCCTCCCAGACGTGACAAGCAGGCTGCCTGCCCACACCGTACCAGTGCCCTCCTCTCCCATGAGGTCAAGATGTTTACAAAGTGAGGACCCTGGCTGGCAGCTGGGTTAAACTGGTAAACTCCTGCAGCTGACACAATGTATCTGGCATCGGACCCCAGCCAGCTCCAGGGCAGCAGGCCTACTGCCTGTGCAGTCCTTCAGAAAGGGAGGACGTGACAAGAAGAGAGCAGAGTGACACTGTGGGCACTGTGGCCCTGAATGGCTGGGAGGGAGAGGCTGACGTGCAAGAGCACAGATGGGGTGGCGGTGCTATGTGTGCTCCCAAGTGTACAGCAGCACAGCTTGTAACAGTGAAATCGTGGAAGCAACCCAAATGGCCATCAACGGAGGAGTGCATAAAAAGGTGAGGCATTTTTATGCAACGGACTAGTACTCACCCACAAAGAAGGATAAACTGGAGGCTATTTTAGGAAAATCGATGCAACTTGAGATCATTCTCATAAGCAGAATAAATCAGACTTGCCTAGGTAGATATATTGACTCCCTAGTGCAAGAAATTGAAAGAGTAAATAAGATCTGAAATGTACAATAGATACTGTGAAAAGGAAAGAAACTGCTCAAAAAGAAAACTGGGATGGGGGAAAGGACGAAAGGATCACAAGACAGACAGTTATATTACTAATTTCTAATGGTTCATTAAAAGGAACAGTTAGTCCTTATATTGTTTGATCAACTTTGCATGCCTATATCTGATAATCTGAGCAACTACTATGAAGATAACAATATGTAATATAATAATGATTATTAAATATGTCATGCGAGGAAATCGAAGAGTCCAAGGGACCGGGTGAGCTGAAGGTCATAGGTGTCACCGGTGACCATGATGATGAGGCAGAAGCCCAACTGCAGCGGGTGGACAACACGCATGGCAGGTGGAAACAGGAAGCACAAGCAGGTGCTGTGAGACACAAACCTTAAAGATGTGTTTTATTTTTTAATTTTTATTTATTTATTTATTTTTGTGGAACCAGGGATTGAACTCAGGACCTTTACTTGCCAGATAGGCACTGGTACCTCTGAGCTATCTCCTTGGCCCCTAAAGATGTGTTTTAATTGACTGACCTTGAGAGGTACAAAAAGTACGTGGTTTGTTATACAGGTATTGCTTTAACTTGTCCTTGACCACCCAGCAGAAAAGCTTACACATGACGCATAAAACTTAAGGGTAGCTTAGAATGCTGAGCTGTAAAAGGCTCAACAGCTTCCAACATTGCAAGTTTCACCAGTAGCACACTGCAATTGTGGAACATTTGACTATGTATACAACTACCTTCTCTCAGATCAAAGAGAAGAAATCCATTGTACCAATAACCATTAGAATATTTATCATGTCTACACCCTGTGCCCTGTATAACTATAGCGAGGACAACAATATGCATTATATCAATTATTGTGAATGTTCTACTGACATGTTTTGAAATTGTCACATTGTAATTTCTTATTAAAAGATCTGTTTTTAAAATGAAGTACAAGGGGCCAGGGAGGTAGCTCTGTGGCACAAGTGCCTGCCTGGCAAGTGCAAGGTTATGAGTTCAAACCCCAGTCCCGCAAAAAAAAAAAAAAAAAAAAAAAGTAAAAAAAGTACAAGTGGATTTGAAATTCTCGAAGCTATGGATAGGAAGGGGCTAGGGTTAGTAAATAGGAATCTTAAAGAGGCTGCCTTTCACATTCTCCATGTTAATACCTCAGTCAGTTGGAAAATTGTCTTTTCCAGAACTTTAAATTTTAACTTAAGTAACTTAAATGAGCTACTGTGTTTCCCTGTTCCGAAAATAACCAGCCGTGAGCACTACAGATGGAGAAGCGCACCCAGCGGGCCTGTCCTTGCCCCCTGTGCCACTCCTGCAGCCGCCGAGCACAGAGCAGTGAGGCTTGATCTGCATGATGCTGGCCTTGACGCTGCAGCACCGGTCTCTGGTTTCCAAAGCCAATTATCTAATTAGGTCTCATTTTGGGGAAAACGGCATGAAAAGAAGGCAGCGCTCTGCTGAGCAGATAACATATAACACATAACAGGGACCACAGTCTCCCAGCACACCTTGTGCTTTCCAGGCAGACGCTTGAGCCCCTGGACTACATCCCCAGCCCTTCCAGGGCATCTTTAAAAGGTGACATCTGTACATAACGTTGCTTTTCAGAGTAATGTCTAATTAAATGAGGACTTCGTGGACACACAGATGAAACAGTTTTGAGCCATTTGACATGTAATTCAGACCTAAGAGGTAAGAAGTTGTTTTTATTTTCCAAATCGGGCATGTATTCATGTGGGTCTCATGACTGGAATTCTACTGTCTTTCACGTGTACATGAAATATACACACTGTAGTTATGCTTTTCCATTTTTATTTCCTTAAAATGTCCCCAAAAGGTTAAAATGCTTGAGAGGGAAACAGAAAGGTGCCCACAACCGTGATGTGAATTCCTAGAGCTTTTACTGATGAAGGCCTCAGCTTCGCCGCCACTGACCGTGCGCGTGCGACTTTGCACACTTATCTTTTAGAGAATCTGACCCACATTTATTTCAGTGACTGACTGCAGTCACTGATGTCAGCCACAGTGGGACTGCACCATTCTACGTCCAGGGAATACTAACTTAGTCTTTATTAAAACAACTTTTAAAACTTATCAGTCCTATGTATTTGAATTACACATGTACAGTAGTGAACTGAAGTGAAATAAGCAGGTTCAAGCAAACCCAGCTGACTTTGTGAGTGACGCGGAGCAGCTGATGGGACAGCCAGGGGAGCCCGGTGTTCAGAGGAGCCTGAGGGCCATGGGGGGTCGATTTTATGGAGGAAATGGGGGCCTCATGTCTCCAGCAGACCAGTGAGTGGAGGAGAGGCATCTTCGTGCGTGAGGCAGGGAAGGTGATTGTGTACTGATGATGGGTGGGGGCCTTTGGACCTGCTCACACAAAGGTGAGAGAGGCCCCAGGCATGGCCCCTCCAGGTTTCTCCCCGTGTCTCAGCCCTATCCTCAGGCTGGCTTCCCTGATCACAGTGAAACAGCTTCGCATCCATGGATCTGTCACCCTGGCCATAGAATCAAGAAGACTATTCAAGGAGTGGCAGTGTGTGCACCGGGCAGGAAGTGTCTCTGTCACCGGTGTCTCCAGACAGACGCAGACTCTGAGGGTCTCTGGAGTCACATTCAAGTTGTGCCGGGCAACGGCTCCCTGGCCTCTTGCAACTCTTACGGCCTCTCCACAGCTTCACGCGCTTTGTCGGTGCAGCACCGAGCCCTGAAAGCAGCCTCTCCAGCTGCATGACCCAGTGCCAGCTGTGACCGTGGGCACCACACCGGGAGGCTTCCCACGCTCAGGTCGTCGCTCTGAAAGAAGCCTGTGCCGTCCGGCCCCCACTGTTTATTTCTCTGGGTGGGTTGATAAATCACCTGCTATCCTTCTTTCGCTGACATACGCAGGGAGTGAGAGGAATAATGCCACGTGAAGCAGACCCTGGTGGCGAGAAGTTGGTGGAGGAGAGGCACGCGGCCGCACATGAGAGGGCAGAGCAGCACGGTGCAGTGGGTGAGGGCCTGATGGCTGGCTGGAGAGGCCTTCTGGGCTGCTGGGGCGGTGGCTTGCACGGTGGCCACACGCCTGCCACCTCCAGCCTCTGCTGCCCTAGGGAGGCTACAATGCCACCGGAGCGAGCTGAGTCTGGTGACAGAGATGGCTTTCTTGTGGAAGCCAGTGTGCGCTGGCTTTTCTCTCCGCTGTGATGACTGCTGTCTGAGTCGTGAACTAAGTCACGTTAAGAATGCACGTGGCCACAGTTTAGATTCCCCTGTGCAGGAAGCCTGCCGCAGCCAAGAGCTGCAGAGCTCACTGCGTGCAGTGGAGCCACTCGCCTGGCTTCGCTCCTCGTTTGCTTTGAGGGATTGTGAGATCCCTGAGCCCTCACATCTCACTTACTCTTGGTGAGATCTACTGTGTTCTCTCACACAGGCCCAAGTCAAAACTTTGATCAACAAAATGTTTGTTAAATAACAATTATTTATTTTAAACTAAGCAGGTGTGTGTCTTCTCCAGGCAGGAAGAGACGACTGGTGTGCACCTTCTCCAGGAGCCCAGAGCAGGAGCCTGTGCTCCAGCTCAGGCTGAGGCAGGGCGGACGGCAGCACCACAGCCAGGCTCCCGTCTCCCAGTCGACACCCGCTCCCCACCCCCACTCCATTTCCAGTATGTTCTGCTTTCCCAGAATAGCTATGAAATCATGCAATTAGCCTCCAGATCAGCCGTGCTGACACAGCTGATGGCAAGAAGTGCAGAAAAAATGAGCTTGTTTCTAATAAAGCACCCAGGTCTCCTCCCACACTTCAGGAGAGCCTGCTTCTGTCGCTGCCCTGCCACCCGGGTGCTCAAGGCTGCCCCACTCTGACTGCTGAGAAGCTGGCACTGTGGTTAGGGGCCTGGCTGTGAACATTTCCTTCCTGTGCTGTGCTCTAAGGGTCCTTAGGATCCTGTGGTTGGTGGCAACGGTGTCCCTCTGGCTGTGCTGGTGGCGGCTGAGCTGCTGAGGAGCGTCCTGCAGCGGTGGTCCGCAGCATCTTCACAGCCATCACCACTGTGCCAGTGGGTGCTGGCCTGGGCCCTGGGGTCAGCTGACACCACAGTTCTGCTCCAAAGCTTCCCCAGGCTGCTCCAGGTCTGCCTGTCTGCACACCTTGAGACAGAACCTGAGACCTGCAGATTTGGGGACTGCTCTGCTCCAACCCCCTGTCCTGTGGCTCCTTGATGCCTGAGCCTCAGAGGATGCCTGCATCCCGCTCTGGGAGCTTCCAACGTGACCAGCAGCAGGTGGCCAGTGGGTTGCACAGTCTCACACGGGCCCAGAGCATCTGGTTATCCCTGGAGTGGAGGAGTCTACTACCTGCAGGGTGAGCTCATGGGGGAGCGGAGGGAGCCTGAGCCATCGCAGTCGCCGGTTCATGGAATTCTTAGCTGAATACTCGGTGCCAGATCTGTTCCGTGCTCCGAACCTGCACTGGAGCACGTGTAACATGAGCCTCTCCACCCAGGTTTCTCGCTGTCTGATACTGAAGGTGGGTGAGCAGTAACAGCGCCGAGGGCGCCCAGTCCTGGTGTTGCTCAGCGGAGCCTGCTCAGTGCGCTCTCTCCCCTGAGCATTCGTGTGTGGCCTCCGCTCCGCTTGCCCTCCCCCTCCCCCTCCCTCTCAGCCTATCTTCCTGCTAGAATCTGAGGCAGCTGTTTTCAGGGTGCATATAAATGCTCATAATTCACAAAAAACTGCAGGGCGCATACTTAAAGCAAAATTAAAAGTAAGTTCTCACTTCGTCTAGTTACTGGAGAGGGACCCAGAACCCGGTTCAACCTTTCCTGGTCTCCTCTGCCGCCCTACTCATCTCAAGGTTTTCTCTCTTGCCTAAGAGTTGATTTTTTGGGTTCCACACATCCCATGCCTTCTCTGTTGATGGAATATAGACCAAAGAAAATGCAGCCTTTATACACAGAGGAGCGGTACTGTGCCATAAGAAGTCCCCTGTAGGCAAGTGTCCACCTTGAGACCACAGTGAAATAAGCCAGCTACACATGCTCAAATGCTGCATGACCTCTCTTCCATGAGACACCGAAAACGTAATAAATTGAAGAGCGAAGAGAAGGTGGTGGTGATCAGGGAGCAGATCTTCTGCAGAAGAGGAGGGGACCAAGAGGTGGGGGAGGGCACTGGGGGCTGCGATAGGGGAGGGACAGAGAGGCAGGGGCACCAGCTCGCATGAGCAGTGTGACTGCGTGTGCTGTTCACAGGGACTAGGAAATAAATATTTAAGCGCACATTCGCCTTCAGCCTCAGCTAGCGCTGAGCTCAGCTGTGTGCACTGAGCCAGCTTTTCTCTCACTGCACACCCCTGCCTTACCTTCCCGCCTTTGCTCAGCCAGCCACCCCCAAACATTGCAGTGCGGACCAGGAAGCACCACGCTACTGGCTGGGATCCAGGCACTTCTGGCCTGGGCCGCCTGGTCTGGTTGGGTGGACACAGGGTCATCCAGGCCCCTGTGAGGATGTCCTGGCTTGCTTCCTCTGGCCGTCAGGCACTTGGCTCCTGTTGGTGCTGCACTGAGTGCCCTGTCCCTGCAGCCCCAGCTTGCCTCAGAAGTGGTCTCAGCAGGGAGGTGCCTTCTCTTTTGCCAGAGTCCATAGTGCGAAGGAAATATTAAGGTGCAGTGTACCCACTAGGGCGGGGCCCAGGGCCCCGACACCGGGCCCCTGCATTTCTTACTTGACTTTGGCAGGACTTCTTTGCCTGCTGGCTCGAAGCATGCTCCTCAGATGCCAGTTATATTTTGTGCCTTTGTTTTTATTTTTCACAGGGTCTTAGTCACTATATGGCCAGGCTGGACCGGAATGTACGATCTCCCTGCATCAGCCTCCCAGAGTGCTTATGTCCCCAACCCAGCATAAATTGCCACTTGATACCAATTGGAACTGCCAAATTAAATATCTTGTAAGATAGCAGAACAACTGGAAACATATGGGGAATACTTTGTTAGTTCCTTACAGAATTAAACATACGTTTACCTTATGGCCCAGAAGCTTTCCTCCTAGGTAATTTCTCTCAAGATAAAATGAAAACACTTATAAAGACTGATACCAGACTGCTTATGGAAACTTTATTTGTAATAGTCAAAGCAACAACAACAACATGGAAACAAGATGTGGGGAACCATTGAGATGGCTTCAAAGCTCAGGGGCATCTGAGGACTCCTGAGGGCGTGACGCCACTCGTCTAGTGTAGGGGCACAGTGGGGTACAGTTCTATAGTGGTGGCTGAGCACAGGTTAGCACACATGCGCTGGTATCAACACTATGCAAGAATGTAAACATGCGACCACAGCCTGTATAAGAATTATACAACAAAGACACACTCTCTGCCCTGTTCCCTGCTGCCCTATGGCACACGCATGTTCTTAGCCTGGGGACCGCACCTGTGAAAATTTCCCTTGGGCTCTCTGAGTGGGCTGACACAGTCCAAATCTCCATTTTTGGGAGACAGATTAAACAAAATGTGCTGTATTCACATGAGAAAAAATAAGCTAAAAACAATAAAAGAAATGGGTAAGCCAGGCATGGTGGTGCAAACGTCTATCTGCACACTCCGGGGAATGAAGCAGGAGGACTGCAAGTTCAGGCTCAGCTTGAGCAACTCAGCAAGACCCTGTCTCAAAATCTCAAAACATAAAAAGGGCCTGGGGCTTTGGGCCAGTATCAAGACCCTGAGTTCAATCTCCTGTACTGCCAAAGAAAAAGAAGAGAGAAGGAAAGCAGCTACCTCAGTACCATGGAAATACAAGCTAGACCTTAACTTTCATTTATCTTAGTTTTGAGTGCTTCTTTCCTGGGATCTAGATTGGATTAGAGTCCCTTCTCCAACATCCTGCAAGAATCACGACACACGTTTTCATGTTGAAGCAATGATTTCCCTACAGGAGTCACAGTTGTCTTTCAAGAAATAGTGTATGAACTCTTGACAGTGCCGTTTGGGTGTGAGGCAAACGTGACTTACCTCACTCGTGTGTGCTTGTCCTCACTTGCAGATTACTTGAGGTGGGGAGGACCTTTGTCAGAGTGGGATACTTCCTTTTCCCCAACACACATCTGGCCATAAGCCACCAGTGCACTCACCTGGGGTGTCACACACCCATGACCTGGGCACCTCCTTAAAGCCTTACCTAGGAGCACATGAGGATGGGGACTGATAATTTAGATGGAAAACCATAGCATTACTACTTTTTTCGAGGTTCCATTGCATGGAGTATTGTTATCTTTTGATTTTTAATCTGTGTATTTCTTTTTTAATTGAATGAGATTTTTTATGCTGAATAATAATTCTTTTTTATTTTTAAAATTTTAATAAAAAAGAAATAACGAGACCGTTTCAAAACACATTATTAGTAGCACAGCCACAATAATTAATACAATATATATTGTCTTCATAGTAGTCGTTCAGAGTGCAAGATGCAGATATGATAACTTTTCTAAACATCATTGATACAAATATTTCTTCTTATTGTTTGATATTCAGAAAGACAGCGATGATAAATTCAGGTACGTATGTTATAGAATAATAGTCTCACTAAGCTTCTCTTCTGTAGAGTTAACAACTTAAGCTTGTGCACCAAAACATTAGAGAAAAAGAAGGGCTACAAGGATAGCCAATATTTTGTCCCTAGCCCTTTAAGGTCAGTGAGGACTCAGGACATAAGAGAACCTGTGCTGTAACATCCTATAACTCGGTGGTGTCCCAAATTTCTGTTCAAGGAGATTTGGGAGCCACAGAGGAAAGGGATCGACGATGTGTAGTGTGCCTAAGGAGAGTCATCTAGAGAGAAAACATCTTCTCAGGCTTTCACAGAGAGCAAACTGATCAAGCAATGGTCATGACTCATCCAGGTGGCTGACACTGACAAACGATCTACAAGCTACTGTACATGATTTTGATAAATCCTGAGGGGATTTGACTGACCTGGTCAGAAACAAAAGTTACATATTTAATTACATAGGTCTTGCTTTAACTTGGTCTTAACCATCTGGCAGAAAAGTTTATTCACGAGGCATAAAAAGTAAAGCCAGATTAGTATGCCGAACTGTAAAAGGCTCAAGCCAGCAGCTTCCGACATCGCCAGTTCTGCTGATGACCCACTACTATTGTGGACTATTGGACTATACATACAACTACTTTCCCTTAGTTCAATGAGAAGAGTGGGGCACATTTTTATCTCCCAGAGTCATTTTGAGTCTGGAAGCTCCAAAGTGAGCGCTCCTCAGGGCCCCACAAGGACAGTGCAGTCATGAGAAAGGAGCAGCTACTGTGAGAACCGCACCCACAGGGCGGCCTCCAGTGGCCGGAACCAGCAGCGCTAGCCTCTGCTCTGTGTGGATTACAATGGGAACGCTGCTCAGCCTTCTATGTCCGAGATAGATGCCCGTGTTAGACTTTACAGAGCTAAGTACTGTATGTCTCGTATCCTACGGAATGTGATTTGTTTTCCTGTGATTCGTTTCGCCCTCAACCCCCCAGTTCTTGAAAGTTCACAGATTAAACTAACTTCAGAGCATTCTCTTGTCTGCTGAGGCGATAACCAAGGGGGCAGTACAGTTAATTGAACATATTTGTCTGTATTCCCTTCTCAGTGAGCCAGAGCACATAGTGCTTGCTATGCTGGGAGCCCTGTGAGGTCAGAGCATGAGCATTTGCACTAGAAGCTCAAGGGCTCAGAGACAGATGTTCAAGACAAGGCAATTAAACAGAGAAAATACAGAAGCGCAAAACCTGGAATAAGATGGTACTTCGTTAGCCTTCATTAAGCTTCTGTTCACCGAGCAAAACCTGCACAGTGCTGCCTGGCAAGTGCAAGGTCCTGAGTTCAGTCGCTGGCATAAAAAATAAAAATTAAAATAAAGAATAAAAACACTGCACTGTGCCTGCAGCTGCAGGAGCGAGCTGACACAGAATAGGGCAGTGGAGCCGGAGGAAAGGCTGGAGGACGCCACCCTACACCCTCCCTCCTCCCTCCCCTCTCAGCAGGTGTCCCTCAGGAGCCTCCCCGATGGTGTCTGCCTGTGCAATCCTTCCCTTTGCTCAAAGTCCTCACGCAGAGCTGGGCACTGGTGCACACCCGTAACGCCACCACTCAGGAGGAGCCCAAGGCAGGAGGCCTGTGTGCTCCAGCCCAGTCCCAGCAACTCAGCCAGAACTAATCTCAGCATAAAAGTATAAAGGGCTGTGGCTGCAGCTCTGGGGGCAAGTACTGGGGTTCCACTTCTAGTAACTGACCCAAAATAGATGATTCTGCAGAGGTAGCACTGTACAAAAAGCTGCAGTTCTCAGACGTCTACAGGCTTCAGGCTCTCTGGGTCTGACCAGGCAGCTGTGGGCAGATGCAGAACACTTCAGTGTGTGGCCAGGGCCCAACCAAGCCACCTGTGCCCTGTAGGGTGTGGTGAAGACTCCCACCCACCCAGAGGGGACCATTACCAGGAGTGGATTTGGGAACCCCAGGGCCCTCACCTGAACCTCTCAGATGATGACATCTTGTCCCCTCCTCAGGACGCTGGCAATGCAAGGTTTGGTCAGCCTGTGGCCCCCCACAAGGGCCAGAGCCACCAGGCTTGGAGGGGAGGGAACCGTAGGAACCCGAGCTGCACCCCGAGTCTATGCCCACACCACACAGCAGCTGAGCAGAAGCCACGGCCCTCACTACTGCACTCCCTGGTGCCAGGGCTGGGAAATGGTGGTCTGCCTTTCTGATGCCGTTGCTGTAATCCCTGTGCTCAAAATGTTGAAAAACTAAGGTCTATAGCATCTCTCACATATTATACATTCAGAATTGTATAGCTGTCAAAGTCTGAGCACATTAGAAAGCCTGTCATCCCCGGGCATGGTGGCACATGCCTGGAGTCCCAGCACTTGGGAAGGTGAGACAGGACAGTACGGATTTGAGGCCAGCTGGGGGCTACAGAAGTGAGCACAAGGCCGGCCCAAACTGCGTAGTGAGCCTGTATTTCAAATGGAAAATCTTGGGTAAGATTTAACTACTATAAAAACTGTTTATGCTTTTCATGTAATCCTAGTCAGAATGCCAATTTGGATTTTTTTCCCCAAAACTGGATACAGTGACTTTTTATTTTTATTTTTTGATGTATTTGGTACAATGTCTCACTATAAAGCTCAGAGTTGTAGTAATCCTCCTGTTTTCAGCCTCCCCAGGGCTGGGATTACAGGTGTGCCCTGCTGCACCAGTGGCTGGCTCAGCACACCAGGGGGTGGGGACAGTGCCAGCATGGCATGTGGCGCCAGCTCCAGGGACTGAGGCTGAGCAGGGCACTCTGGAAGACTTTCACCAGCTGCCTTTCTGTTGCCTGGCATGCAGCACCAGTGTTTGCAGACTTTTGATCAAATCTTGGGAAGACGCAAAAGCGAACTTCCAGAGCTGCTTCAGAAAGGGCAGGAATGACGAGAGGAATGGGTTCAGAGCCCGAGCCATAGTTTTAGGGGACTAATGGAGATGTGTCTTTACATGTGGCATGGACTTTGGTCACATCTTGGTGAGAACATGGCCCACTGCACATCTGTGCTACGTGGTGTGGATATGTACAGCATGTTTCTGTATTGGACATCATAGGCAAGTATGTTGTGGTAAGTCCTTATGTCTCTAAAATAGGAAAGGTACAGTAAAAACACAAGGTGAAAGGGATTTGAGCTTCATTTTAGTCTTATATGTTGCCCGTTGTTGAACAAATGTCACCTTGTGACACATGACTATCATGAAAACGTACTCTGGCACCACCTTGATACATTTTAATCCTCCAATCCAATATAGGCTCCTACTTCAGATGTCCTCACAAAAAGGAGACATTTGGACACACACACACAGAGATAAAGACAGAGACAGAGACAGAGAGACAAAGACACAGAGAGAGAGACAGAGACAGAGACAGAGAGACAGAGAGAGAGAGACAGAGAGACAGAGAGACAGAGACAGAGACAGCGACAACAGCATTTAGATACCAAAGCAGGCACTTGTAAGCCACAGAGTGACAGGAGTAGGGAGCCCAGGAGATGGGGAGGGGCAGGCTTGCCATGACTGCAGGCTAACCATGCTGCACAATGTGGCAGCAACGAGGAGTCAACAATGCTGAGCCTGCCTTTGTTTGAACTTTTGATTTGCTGATGGATTTTTGGTATTAATTATATTTCCTAAAACACTGTATTAATGAATACTGAGGCTGAAGTCACCCCTTAAATTATACTCTGATGTGAGCCCTGACCTGCCGCCCCAGCCCAGCCTTGCCTCAAGCCATGTGCTGAGGCCACTGTGACTGCCACGCTGTGCGAGTGTCACATTCATTGCTTTGCTGTTGGCCTGAAAGATGAGGAAGGCGTGCGTGGCAGGTGTTTCTGATCGGCTTCCACGTCGCCTGTGACATAGGATTGGCCTGAAGCTGGACTTCTCAATGCTAAAGCAGTCCCTCTGCTACCTTATGTGTTTGGCACAAAATTGTTGTCCCATTAATCCTGGGTCAGACCTGAGCTCCACTTTTAACTGTCCTCTTTCTCGTGACATATTCAGCTGTTAAACCAAACTAAGTCTTTCCCTAGCTCCTGAGTGAAAAAAAAAAAAAATAGCTTCACTGTCTTTCTGTAAAAAAAGCACCCTGCAGTGTAAGATGCTGTAATACTGTAGCCCGTATGAGACACAGGCTAAAATGTTATTAGTGATCTCCTCAGGGTCTCTGGCAGTACCTCTCTGTGTATTCTTCCATATACTTGGCATTTTTTCTTGCAAATGTATCTTCAGAAAATGGGCCTGTGCCATGCCGCACATGCTAATGCTCTTCCCTCGTACCGTTGTTAATTACTCATCAGCTCATCAGTTGTGGGCAGCTCTTCCTGTCACTGGATGTCCCCGAGGCTGGCCTTGCTGTAGGTGTTCATTGACCAGGGAATGCCCCGTCCCCTGAAGAGCTACTAGGGCCTTCTCCAGGGCCTGCGTTCCACAGCTTGAGTCAGATTCAGTATGCAGTGTGGCTCAGGAGGATATAATTTACGTACAAAGGAATGGAAAATTTTGCTTTATCTGTTGGCAGAGACCTGGAGAATTTTATTTCCTGGCTATGAGGCTAAAATAGATGGAAGAGGATACTGAATTAGGCCAAATGCTTCACTACTAATTCATGGTCTGCATTTGACGTAGTAGCTTGCTCTGCTAGAAGTGACTGTAAATTCGCTTTGCTGATTAAAACCTGGACTTGGTGGTGGGCTAAATTCACTGAAGTTGAGGTCCTAGAACTTCTGATCATAATTTTCAGGAAGAAATGAAAATGTTCAGGGAGGTAGACCATTGTGGTTGGCTAGAGAAATGTGCTTGGGAGGAATGTGAGTGTGAGAACTCCAACAAGCCTGAGCATGACTGGCAGCTGTTGTCTGGCATGGGGGCTATGCTGGAGGGAGACTGTGGAGTGGTACCTAGCATGGGCTGGGGCATGCCTTCCTACCAACCACAGCTAAGGACACTGGCCCTGGCCAGTGAGGGAGCCACCTCTGTAAACCCTAAACCATAACCACAGTTGAAGTGGCCCGCGCATCTATTCTGGGAAGTCCCTGACTCAGGCTCAGGTGCAGAAACACCTCAAGGTGCCTGAAGGTCACCTTTGCCCATGGGCAGGCTCACTATTAATCCTCTGGGTAGCATCTCATGGGCACAATTACAGCAGAGTGCATTGTGGGAAAGGGCATGTGCAGTTAGCACAGGGCACGTGGCTCTGCATGACCTGCCAGATGCCCCCAGGACCACACTCTGGGCAGGACTTGGGCTGCAGCAGAAGTAGGAGACCCTTTCCTTCCTTTCTGGGGCTGCTCTGAGCCTTCTCATTGTCCATGCTCACTTCGAAGAGTGTCTCTCTTTTGCCTTGAATACATCTACTCTTTCACTGGCTTTTTGTGTCCTATCCAGGTTTTTGCTCAGGACACCAAGAATCAGCAAGAGGCCCTGCAGGACTCGTCATCCTGTAATAATCCTGTCCCTGGGACAGAGGGTGCAGGAGTGCCCCAGAATGACAAGGCAGTGATCTGCTTCCCTACCAGAACCAAGATGGCACAGTGGCTGTAATTGGTGGCAGGAATGACGCAGAACCAGAATTCTTTGCCTACTTCACACAGGAAGATCTGAAGTTTCTTGACCAGGTAGAACCAGTATCCGTATCACTTGATAGAGATTCCCTTCATTTGGTCTGAACCGCATTTAGGCCAGAATCCATCAGCTTATTCTGGCCTGATTCCCAAGTGCACACTCTTTTCTTACTCATGTCTCCCTAGTGTAAGAACCTGAAGAATAGGTAAGACTTGGAAGATACAGTAGATACTAAAAACAAAGGAAAGAATACTATGGGGGAGAGATATTGGTGGAAACATTTGCAAAGAACTACACACACCAGGCTGAGGGTCTCGTTGCCAGAAAGACCTGTGTAATGGTCCACTGGTGAAGGGTTTTGTGGACTTTGACATAGTGAACTGTGACCCAAATCAGCCTACCTTTGACCTGTTTCCTACTCGTATTTTGGAATCATCCCTTTGTTTCTTTTATTCAATTTGTTACCCTGTCTCCTTCCTGGCTCCGCCCCTCCCCTTGTCACGCCCACTCATAGTCCCTCCCCCAGTCCCGCAATGTCCCCGCCCCTCACCCCCTCTACCGGTTGGCCCTGCCCCCGCCGCTCAACCTTCCCATCACAAGCCCGGTGAGCCCCGGCTCCCGGCCCGCCCCGTCCCGCCCTTCGCCCCCTCCCTCCAGGCCCCGCCCCACAACGCTCCCGCAGATCTCTTGGCCCCGCCCAGGCCCCGCCCATCACGCCCCGCCCCAGCGTGACGGAGCCCGCGGGCCGCCTGAGCCAAGCAGCATCCCTGCGCTACCTCTTTGCCGCTCGCGGACGCCGCCCCGGTTTCCATCTCTGTTCCCGGCGCACCTGCCGCAAGACGCGATGCCGCCGCCCTGGGGCGCCGCGTGGATCTGCTGCTGGGCGCTCGCCGGCTGCGGGGCGGCCTGGGCCGGGGACGTTCCCGCCGCGCGTCCGCCCGCCTGCGGGGAGGTGAGCTGTCCGCGCCGCGAGGGCCGCCTGCCTCTCCGGCCCGCCGCTGACCTCCGGGTGCGGGGACCTCTCCGGCCGGGGTTGGGGGCCGCGGTTCCGTTGTGTAGGGTTCGGTGCTGTCGGGGTCACGGCCCGCTCTGCACCGAACCCCCACGGGCGTCCGCGGGCTGCGTGGGTGGTGTCGGTGCGGGGTTCCAGAAAGTGCCTCCAGGGAGAGTCCGCGCGGGGGCAGGCGACGCTCTGACCCACTTTGCGCGGCCCTGCTGCGAAGCTCGGGACTGGGGTCGGCGCACAGGTGCTGGCTGACAGGGGGCGCCGCACCGAGGCGGCCGCGCCACCCGCTGCCTCCCGCGGGCGTGACCCGGCCGGAGGCGCTGTGCAAGCCGCGGCGGGGGCTCAGCCAGCAGCTGTGCCCATTGCAGGGCGCAGTGTAATTAGCGCGCGTCCACAGCTTTACCTCCGTCGGAGGATCCGTGTCTCCGGCGGACCCCGGCCGTCCGCACACCCTGGGCTGGGCAGTGGGTGGGACCAACTGCATCCTACAGGCCCGAGTCCTGACCTGCACGCAGACGCGTTTCTTCCCCACCGCAAAAGGCCTCAGGCTTCTTGTCACGTTAAATCTCAGGAAGGATCTGCCTGGAACAGGCTCAGATGAGCGAGCTTGCCGCGCAGGACTTCTCTGGCCGAGTCCCAGAAAGGCTGGAGGCGGCCGGAGGAGAGCTCGCCGTCTGAGTTGAGCCGGCCTGGCCCTAGATCACATTGGCTGAGAAATGGAGGTCACGAGTTTGAACTTCCCAGGGGAGTGCTGCTGGCCTGCCTGTGGCCTGCTGCACGATGCCTTTCTATTCCGCTGCGTCTGGCAGACGCTGGGCACACCCTTGCCAGGGGCTAGGGGTTCTCTGGGGAGCAGAGGAGACCTCCAGCGGAACCTGCTGCGTGGTACGTGGTCCGAGCAGCTGAGCGCATTTGTAGACTTGATCTCTGTTTTCTTGAGACATTACCTGAGAGGAAGGCAAGAAAAGTGAGCAATTGTTGGGTTTCAGGTGAAAGTCTCTTGGGCTGGGCCGGCCGGGCCCTCTGAGTTCTGGCGGGAAATGCCTGTGCATGCAGGTGTGGTCAGGGGGACACTGCGCCTCCTCATGCCACCCCTTACAGGAGGGTCTGCTGTGCCCAGATGTCGCGGAGACAGGGAGAGGCCGGAAGTACGAACCAGTGGGCGCAAATGTGGGGTTTATTCAGAGCCTTGTTTTCCCTGCACAGTCGGTCGCCTGACGTTTGCCAGTATTTTTATGAAAGTCGTCCTGCTTGACAAGTTACACAGTTTCTCCCTGGTACCGGAAAACACAAGTTACACAGCTTGGCATTTTTCTTTGCCAGAGTGGAGGGAAGGCGAAGGGAGAGAAGCCCGGAGTTGCTTCAGGAGTCATCCGTGGTGATTGCCTGAGATTGGAGAAAACATCCTTCCAGAAGACAGCGGGGTTGTGGGTCAGAGTTTCTTTTCTTTTTTCTTTCTTTCTTTTTTTTTCCAGTGGATTGGGCTCTGCGGTGAAATTGAGACAATACAGCGTCGTTTGTCAGAGTCCTCAGATTGTGAAATAGGGAAGGGAGAAAGACGATTGCTGTGGAATGTTTAGCTGTGATCTGAGCAGCAGCGTGGACGTAGAAGTGGGAACAGAAAATGGCGTTTGGCGGGCAAGAGGAGCGCAGAGTGGGCGCTGCAGTGGTGGGTGAAGGAGTACAACAAGAGGGGCTTGGGGAATGGTGGGCAGGGGTAAGCAGTATCCAGGGGGGAAGAGGGCACTCGGCACCGCAGGTGCAAAACACTAGCGCTGTGCCTGGGGAGCTTGCAAGGGGCATTTTCTGGATCGCTTGGTAGCTGTTTTTCATTTGTAAAATTATAGTAATGAAAACTGACCTACTTTTATTATGAGGATGAGATGAGCTCAATATATGAAAGGAAAACCTGTATAAATGGAGTTGCTAGGCCAGTGGAGCTCGACGGAGCAGTTCAGGAAAGGTCTACAGTGTGACTCCAAAGGTTCCTAGTGCATCTGAGGATGGGCTTTTTGGCTGATTTTATAGAGGCCTCGTAGGACTGCCCAAGGAAACATAAAGGCCAGCAGATGACTCACAGTTGGAGCAAGGTACCGAAAGAGTGCGCGAAAGGAGAAAGAACAGCCCTAAGTGGGTTGTGTATGCATTATTTACATCTGGCAAATTAAATCACAAGATTGCTGATTCTAACTGCTCTAAAATCTTGCATAATGTGACTCTGCGGGGCTTTCTAAGTCCTGCAATGAGAATGTTGAGTTTTGCCAACAGTATTTCTTTCATGTTTGTTCAGCTCATGCAGTATTGCAGGTAAAGTGTCACATGTAATTTTTTAAAACTAACTAACTTTCTTTCTTTCTTTATATATATATATATATATATATATATATATATATATATATATATATATTATGGCTGGCTCAGCCTGCCAAGGGGCAGGGCTGACACAGCATGTGGTGCTGGGGATTGGACCACTGTCCCTGCCGCCGCCTAAGCTTTCCTAAGCAGGTGCTTTAGACCGCTGAACCATCCCACTGGCCCCTGTCACATGTAAAATTACAAAATAAAAGATGTAATTTAAATGGGCATAGAAGAGACAGGTACACAGATGAACACTGGTAAGGGATTTGGTGCCCAGGGCCCCATGGAGGATATGGAGGGGCTTAGCTTCCTAGAAGGGTTGGGGGTGAGTCAGGGCTCATTTGAAGAAGGGCCTCTTGGGTGGGGGTGTGGTTGCCACAGGTGGAAGCATGGGACAGCTTGATGGTGGTGGGGAGAAGTGGCCTCTGGCGGCAGAGGCCCAGGCGGAATGTAGTCTGCAGGTGGTGGGCAGGGGCCCTGGCTGGTGGCCTGGCTTCTGGGCGCTGGAGCAGTGGAAGGCATGAGGAAACTGATGAAATGCACTTTGGTCTGGCATCACTGTGGAGGTCACAGGTGAGGCCCCCTGGGAGGCAGCTTCTGGAGTCCAGAGGAAAGTGGAAAGGAGAGTGTGATGTTTTAGGAGGGGTGACAGGAAGCAGATGTGGACAGGAGCAGCAGGACTTCTTGAGAGGAGGCTGTTTCTCACTCCTGGGAGCAGGACAGGAGGGAGGGAGGGAGAGGTGGGGGTGTTGTACACTGCGGCCTGGCTCACAGCACACCTCAGGTCACTGGGAGGACCTGTGAGTGAATTGGGAGGACCACCAGGGAGAAGGAAGAGTTGGAGAGAGGCCTGGGCTTCCCACCAGCGAGGGAAGGGGTAGAAGCCAAGGTGTGCTCAGAGGAGACACAGAAAAGCCATGGCTTGTGCAGGAGAAATGTTGCCCATGGGGTTGGTTCCCAGGGAGGGAAGGGGTGTGCACCCTGTGAAGAGAACGGTGGCTTGCCCGAAGAAGTTCCTCAGAAGATTTGGACTAAGAAGACGGCCTCTGGTGCTGCCTCCCAGTGGGCCTGGGGGTGGGCAGCTGGGCTGAGCTGGGAGGGTGTGTTCTGTGGTCTCCCAGAAGTGGTGAGGTGTTGGGACTGCCCACTCCGTGCCAGTCAGGGCACTTGGTATTTTCCAGTCAGACTTTGAATGTGATGGCTGAGCGATGTGTTGGGTGAAGCAGGCTCTGAAGGTCATGGCCACAGGCGAGGTGACCAAAGCCAAGTCATGCTGTCGCTAAAGGCCTAGGACTCTGCTTCTGAGTTTGGGCAGTGAATGTAATTAATCTTGCCTGTTTTGCCTGCAGAGGTAAATTCTCCACTTCAGGATCTTATGAGAGCCATTTCTCATATTTTAGGCAAATGTAAGCAAGTATTCACACCATCAGTATTGATGATGTAAAGCTAAGAGCTGACAGATCTGCGAAGTGTCATGCGTTAGCATGAGGCATGGGAGTGGCAGCGCAGAATGGCGCGTTCCCTGCTTTCTTCAGTGTTTTGGATTCTTACTCTTTGTTGTCAGAAAACATCACACTTTGCTTACCTTTCCCTTTCCTGTGAGGATACCACAGATAATGCTTTTCTGGCTTTCTCAGTACAGCATGTACAGTGCCTCTGTATTTCAGTATTTGTTATGTGTTTATTATGCACTCACATACCAGGAACTGGTAGTGAAATGGTGAAACACATATGGCCCTGCCCACAGAATTCTCAGTCTCGTGGGGCAGACGCACATGGGTGTGTGCAGTGAGAGTGCTAGCCTGCTACTTGGGGTCCAGAGCAAGGGGATACTCCAGGGAAGCCATGATCTGCAGGTTGATCAGGGAGTGGTGGAAGCTCACGCCGAAGAAGCCGCTTGCCTGTGTCACTTCCTACCCTGCCTGGCCCCTTCCTTGACCATAGAAGACAATCCTGTTTTCTCTGAACTCAAGTCTCAGCCTCACATTTACCCTCTGGTGCCCGGATTTTGTTTTACAAGAGTTTTGCATGCACAGGGCCATCCTGGGTGGGTGGGCAGGTGAGTTGTGTTCTGAGTGGGGCACCTATTGGGAACCAAGCTCTGGAATCCATCTAGGCTCTGGAGTACACATGTGGCCTCATCTGTCCTCGAGAACGTGGTATGAACCTGAGGAAGGGAATTATGTCATTCCATTCAGCAAACAGGGATGAAAATGGTTTTGTAAAGGGCTTTAAAAATTAAGACATAGGTCCCCCTTTCTGGAAGCCCCAGTCATTGGCTCAAAAATATAATGAGTAGTTGGCTTCCAATTGTTTCCTTCTACAAAGGAATCGCAATTTATGATGCATTTAGCTGTAATTGGTATCTTCTGTCCATTGTACCAGATTTAAGAGTCTGAAATGAAGACCCAGCGATTAGAACATACTGAGCTTTATTTTCCTTTTACAACCCTGGAGTTGATGATAGTTTTTATTGCCCTCATTGAGAGCTTTGCTGAGATAGGCACTGTTCTCTAGGCCCCTGTTTCTCACAGTATAATCTCAGGACCAGCAACGTCAGCATTGCAGGAGCCTGTGATCATCACAAGTGCTCACACACCGACTCAGAAATCCGGGGCCAAGGCTCAGCAGCCCGTGTTGCGGCCTGTCCTTCGGAGGATTAGGATATGCTCTCGGGTGTGAGGAGACCACCCCAAGGGGTGTAGTTTAGTGGTCTGACCCCCAGGAACTGGTTTCATTGCAGAAATCCTATGGACATCGCTCTAACTTTCCACTTAGAGACTCTGCAAGTCCCGTCTGTGGACCACGAGCTCCTCCTGTTCCTGTGAAGTGCCCTGCCTTTACCAGTTTTCTTCAGTTATCTTCTCTACACCAGGATGTGCTCAGAATGCTGGGGTCAGACAGGATACTGGGGATCCACAGCCCTGGACCAGGACAGTCACGGCAAACTGTGGCACATGTGATAAGCTTGCGCCGTGTGACAGAGCAGCACGTGTGGGGATTGGTGAGGAATCCCTAGGCAGGCCGCAGGGTGGGGAAGCCTGGCAAGCAGAAGGGGAGGATCTGTTTGCAGCGCATTGGAGAGGTGCATGGTGTTCACTCCAGCTGCAGAGTGTTCTCTGTGTAGCGAGAGGAGCGTGAAGGTAACTGAAGAGTTGAGCCCCTCCCCAGTCTGCGCCCCGGGGCTAGCCAACCTCTGCACTGGAGCTGTCTGACAGTGCAGGGGTGGGTTCTGCCCCATCTGCGTCAGTGTGGCTGTGAGGGGCAGACTCTGCTCTGTGAATCCTGGAGCCCTGGCAGTATCAGTTCCTCTCACAGGAGTGAAGGTCGGTGTTCCTAAGGAGCTGACTTGAAGCGTGAAGGAGCAGGAGTGTGGTGGACAGTTGGTCTGTGCATCACAGTATTTTATAGTCATATTTTCTAGCCGTTGAGGTTGTGCGCCAGCTGCTGCCATCACTGGACATCCTGCTTGGTCCTGCGTCTTTCCCACTGTGCCAGCCCTCCTCATGTCCTTGGCCTCCTCACACTGACGTTCCAGGACTGGACCCAGGCCTTCCTGCGTTTCCGTACCTCACCTTCTTGATGACGTCACCCACTGTCTTGGATTTGGGCAGAGCTGCGGGTGGGCGGCTCCCAGATGCGCTGCCCCTGTGTGGGCCTCGTCCTGTGTGCCCATCACATGTAGCTTCCAGGTCCCCACTTGGACCGATGCCTGGACTCTGATGGTCCCACACTGAGCTTCCAGCCTTTGCCCCACACTATTCCTTGTACTTTTCCTCAGTTCATTTAATGGCAGCTCCTTCCTGTTCTTGGCTCTGTGGCTCTTTCTTTTATGCCCTACAGCACCAAATCCTTTTATCTGTGCTATAGAAGTAGCTGCGGTCTGAATGTCTCTCCATCCTTGCCCTTGGCTTCTTCACTGTGCTTTCGTCATGCCCTGCCTGGCTGTGCTGTAACTTTGCATCTTAGCGCCAAAGGTGTCTGGGGGGCTGCAGCCCAGCACGCTCTCCCTGGAAGCCTGAGGTGTTCCCTCCTCTCAGTCACCCTGGCACGTGGTTAGAGTGAAATAAACTTGATAGGCCCAAGAGAAGTTCAAGATTAAGCAATCAGGGAGGGCTTTCTTGTCATCCGTGGTGACCTGAGGTGACAGGAGAGGGTGACACAGTGCTTCAGTAGAGGGGCCTGACCTTGCCTTCTTAAATACGCTCACTCCTATGCTCATCAAAATTTGCAGTCATTTATTTGGTTTATGTGGCTCCTCCTCCCCCAGTAAGTTGTAAGTAAGCTCTGTGAAGAACTCAGTGATGGCGAAGCTCTTAGCGCTTTCAGCGATAGCGAGCAGCCGGCCATGGCACTCGTGCCATAGGTTTGCCGGCCCTGCCCATGCCCTTAAATACGCTTCTGTAGCCCTCGCTCTGTGAGCAGTTCCTCGCATAAGGTAAAGGTGCTCAGTAAATGCTTGTGGAGTGAGTGAGCAAATTTCATCTGGGAAAAGCATATTTTTAATTCATTGGTAATAATGTAAACATTGCCTGATTTTCTCATCTAAGATGGATTACTTATAGCAGAAATCTTTAGGGTGATAGTGATGACCTATCCTGGTCAGCATTGAAAACTTTTATTTTTTGCTAATATGATGTTAGAAAAGAGTACTCATTAGCATACTTTACAGTTTTTTAACCTCTAAGGAGGATTAATGTGTTTCTTATCACTTAGATTTCTGTATTTTATCTTTTGTGGAATTTCTTTTTAGATTTTTTATTACACATGTGAGCTCTTATTTTTAGTAAGGAGATATCTATCTATCTATCTGTCTATCTAGATACATATCTAGTGAAAACCTCCCCTGTCTGTATATACCTTAATTACTTTTCTCTCATTGCTGAGACAAAAGACCCAAAAGACCCTAAAGGAAGGAAGGAAGGAAAGAAGGAAGGAAGGAAGGAAGGAAGGGAGGGAGGAAGACAAGGCTTATTTAGCTCACAATTTGTGGAGGTTTCAGTCCATCATCGGCTGGCCCCAAGGCAGGATGGTTGGTTGGCACACAGGCATCATGGGAAAGAAATAGTTTGTGGTGGACAGAAGGAACCAAAGACAGTAAGAGAGAACCATGACTCTTTCTGTCCCTTCAGTCTTGTCCAGGCTACTCAGGGAGGGCAGTACACATACTCAATCCTAGCGCCCTCAGTCCTACATTGCAACCTGAATCCCAATGTCATGCTCTCTAGATGGAGCCAAGTCTGAGAGAGCCCCACCTGTGACTGCGTAAAGTCTCGTAGACACAGCCATAACAATACGGTTTGAAATTTTTTTTTATTTTTTAATTTTTTTTTTTTGTACCAGGGAATCAAACTCAGGACCTTGTACTTACCAGACAGGTGCTTATGCCTACTGAGCCATATCCTTCGCCTTTTTTTTGTCTTTTTGAGACAAGGTCTCGCTATGCAGCTCAGGTTGGCCTTGAGCTCATTTTTGTAGCCCAGGCTGGTCTTGAACTCACACCGATCCTCCTGCCTCAGCCTCCCAAGTGCTGGACTTACAGGCATGCGCCACCACGCCCGGCATTTTTGTTTTTTTGAGACGGGGTCTTGCTATGCATTTCAGGCTAGCTTTGAGTTTACTTTGTAGCCCACGCTGGTTTAACTTGCAAGGATCCTCCTGCCTCAGCCTCCTGAGTGCTGAGATTACAGGGTGCACCACCTCACCTGGAGCTGTTTTGAAATTTTAATACTCAAGGTAAGCAACTATTTTAGTCCATAAAAAAACATATATGGAATGATCTCCTTTAATATTTAAAAGTCAATGTGGACACACAGTACTTCCTTAAATTCCTGTACTTTTTTTGTGTAGTTTGCTGAAAAAAAATGTTGAAGTAATTGTAAAGTGTGCGTGAATTCTTAGGTTTGGGTTAGTTTATTTATTTATTTTTTATGGCTGGCTCATCCTGCCCTGAGGGCAGGGCTGGCGCAGCATGTGGTGCCAGGGATTGAACCGCTGTCCCTGCCAAAGCCGCCAAAGCTTTCCTGAGTAGGCGCTTTAGACCACTGAGCCATCCTGCCGGGCCCTTAGGTTTGGGTTAGTATTCTTTGTTTTAAGTATGTTTTTGGGATCTCAAGAAGGGCTACTTCTTTTTCTTTCTCAGCGGTCAGAGAAAGACCACTTGCTCACCCCGCAGCTAGTGGGCTCCTGGCATGTACAGTGTCTCGTGTGGGGACCCTCAAGGGAAGACCTCTGCTTGCAGTATGGACAGGTTAGGCACCCTGATGAGAGGGGACACAGGTGAATGGGGACACAGGGACTGGCGGGTGTGTGGATCCGGAGTCCTGGCTGTGAAGGGTTTGTGGGAGTGCGCCTTGGGGTGCTCAGGCCAGTGCGTCTCAGTCAGAGAAGACACTTGTGGGGATCGGAGACATGGACTGCACGAGGCTTGGGGCCCAAGCGACCAGGGAATGCCCCGTCCCGAGGGCAGTGAACACTGAGGCTAAAAGGCGCTGTGGGAGCCGTCGCTGGGGAAGGAGGGGAGGAGGAACTGGCCTGTTGGGGGAGATCCACCGGGAGCCCACGGCTGCTCCAGGGGAGAACAGCCGAGCACCGCGCGGCTGTGAGGAGCCGAGGGGTTGATACGTGTCACGTTGCTGTTTTCTGTGTCATCTTCTGCAGAATTTCCGTGTGCATGCCCACCCTTTTTTTCCTCATGTGTATGAGTCTTAGTTTTAGTGAGGATGACACATCAGAGAAGGACTGGATTCAGCAGCCGTTAAGGAAATCTCATTTTGGGAAGTGCGAGGCTGAGCAGTCCCATCTGACAGTGGGTTTGCTCTGGGTGGAAGCTGCTGCCTCTTCCTGAGGTTGCACATGCAGAGGGGAGGGGAGCATGGGCTCAGCACCACACTTCTGGGGCTCAGGCACCAGGGGCTCCGGGCAGGGCTGTTGCAGGGACCAGGACGCCCCACTGCCACTGGCAGCAGCTGGAGCCACGAGTCAGGAGGTATAATGGGGTCTTGGGGTTCATGAGGTCTCACAGGCCTGCGTGCTGGGAGAGGGCGAAGGGAGAGGCACTGAGGCGATGGGCTGCACAGGCCAAGGTCGTGAGATCTCCCTCAGTCTTGAGAGTGGTGTAGCGCAGGGGAACCCAGCAGGCATCTTGCCTTCCACGAGGTGGAGACTGGGGAACGCTGCTGCTCGGGTGGATTCCTGGCTGGTCTGTGAATGCTTCCGCGGCTGCTAAGGTAAGAAGTCCGTGCTGGCTGGAGGCGTGGTGCAAGGCACCTGCCTTCCGGCGCTGCGCTCTGCTCCCGTTTACCCCAGGCTTCGGTATGAGGAGGCACAAGTGGACTTTGTAAACTCCAGAGCTGGGAAGGGTTCCTAGTGAGTTGGGAAACAGTTTAGGGTTCAGAATGATTTTGAAAGATTGGCTGGGCGTGGTGGCGCACGCCTGTAATTCCAGCACTTGGGAGGCTGAGGCAGGAGGATTAGTGCGAATTCGAGACCAGCCTGGGCTACCAAAGTGAG
>PVJA010016734.1:0-42924 GCA_004027025.1 Myocastor coypus
TTTTTTTTTTTTTTTTTTAACTGAAGTAGCCCTTGCTGAGAACTCAGCGCTAAGTGAACAGCTGACAGGATGAGTTTCCATTCTTGCCTTGGATTGTAAAAGTCACCTAGCTTTAATTTTCCTTAGCCACTACTTTCTAAAAGTTCTCTAAGTTTGTTTCCCAATCAAGTGAAATGCAACGAGCCAGAAAGTTTTGATTGCTCTAGTATGTGAAAAGGAAAAACCTTAAAGATACTTCGTAGAAGGCAAGTAGGGGCTGAGTATAGTGGCACACATGTATAAACCCAGTACTCAGGAAGCTGAGGCAGGAGGATTGCATGTTCAAGGCTGTCCTTGCCTATATCGTGAGTTTGAGGCCACTGAAGCCAGTATGAATTATATAGAGAAACTTTGTCTCAAGAAAAGAAGGCAAAAAGGTAAATTATTATAATATGATTAGTTTTTTAAACTAAATTACCAATTTGCACAATTTTGTTTGGTTGTAGATAAAAAGGTAAAGTGATACTAAAGCTTTCTTTCAGGCTAAATAAGATTTCATTGTTTTCAAATAATGAGTAAACATGGGAGGATATTCATTCTTGTAATTCCCGAGGAGGTTTGAATGGGTTTGATCTGTGTGTCAAGAGATAACATTTAAAGTTTCAGTTTATAAGCAGGGTTCCTTAACCACATTTTTATTTTTCTTTCTGTAGTTTCTAAAACAACATTCTCTCTAAGATTTCTAATAACCTCAGGAAAATAAATCATAGCTTGTTACATGAGCTCTCTAACATTTTAGCATCGCAGTAGACTTTAGGAATAAGGTTCAGTGATTTTAAAACTCAGTGCCTTGACATAGAAAACCACTGGCATTATTAACTTTCAATTCAATGAAGACACTAGGAGAATGTTTTATGGAAAGAGCTAATGGCTGTTTTCTTTAACCTATGGTTGGAATAATTAAATAGTGTGGCCTTTTCATCTGACACTAAGAATAAAATGAAGGTTCTGAATTTTTATATCTCAGTTCTGTAGAGAATATCTTTGGAAAATGTGTAATAGGTTTCAATTTTATTCTCATTTTCTTAAACAGATAGCCTTTGTAGCAGGATTCATATGATTCTTATGATTTAATATTTATTTTGTAGTGGTGACAGATTCAGCAATGTACTGAATATCAGAGTAGGGCTAATCCCTTTCCCAGGGGTCACTGGAAAAAAAACAAAAAAACAAGGGAACCCCAACCTCAATATTAAGAGATAATTATCCATGACCTAAGGCAAAGTTAGAGTGCTACACAGGTGCTCTACTCTTAATAAACAAAAACGTGGGAGTGCAGCCCACACCCTGGCACTGTCGTCGGGATGCTGGTGAAACAAACCCTAAAGCTGAGTTAAAAGGCACAGCTGAACGGAACACAAAGAGAAATGTGTGGCCTTGTGGATGCTGGTCCTTCTGTGAAGCGTTTACTCAGTAATACCATGACTTAAAAGCAAATGTGATTTCTCTAACATTGCTATGGTTTCAGCCACCCAGCTATTTTGCTCCTTTGTGATTCGCAATGAATTATTGATAAGAAATACTTCAAAGGTGTGCAAAAATTCTTTTACATGTAGCGTTTATAAAACAATGATGTTGATGAAGGGAAAAAGAAAACCACTGTCAATAGTTCTCTGAGACTAAACAATAACAAAGTGCCTTCAGGATTCATTTTAATGAGAAAGCCTGGTGCGGCTCCTTGGAATCTAGGGACAGGCAGTGCACACCAGCAAATTAATTATAGCTTAGCAGCCAAGCAAATAGATGCGGCTTCTGGTGGCACAGAAAATAAATATTCTTTTAATCAGCAATATGGGTTTTTTCCTCAAAGGTAACAAAACATCACACTTTAAATGTATAAGTCACGTATATTTAGAAAGCAATTTCAAAACAAGGAGCTTGCTTGGCTTTTCCTGCTACTGTTTTCAGGTGGGGTTTGCAAGAGATTTCCTTAAAGCAAGGGACAACTGATCCCTTAGTCTTGTCCTCAGTCAGAGTGCGGGGTTATCATTACCGACAGCATTTTATCTGAGCCCAGCTCTGATCTGTGCTGGAGGAGACATTGACTTTCATGATGGTTTTGTGGATCAGTGGTTCAGGTGGTTCTCCAGATAGCTCTGCTGGCTTCCTGGGCCCTGTTTGCAAGTCAAAGCTGCACCCCCTCCCCTAGGTGGAATTTCTCAGTTCAAGGATTCACTTCTTAGCTGCCTCCAGCTCCTGTAGTTGGCTGGCAGCTGACGGGGGCAACGCTGTTAATACAACCAGAGTCTTCAAAGCCCAGGTGATAAGAGACGCTGGGATTTTAACAGCATAATGAATTAATTCACAAACTCACTGAGCACAAATGATAACTTTGGTACAATTTGCAGTTGCAATTAGGAGGGGACTGCATTGTTTTACAGGATAAAGGTATTAGTCCTGATGCTTGTAATGTAATGTGTAGCATGCTGGTATCTTTGAAGAAAAGCCAGTTCCTGGATGTGTGAATTTGCCCATGACCAACTCCTGAAATGGATGCAAATTAAAATGAGTGATTTCTGCGATAGGGAAGCGTACTGTAGCACAGACTCTATTCCCAGATTCCTAAGAGGTAGCTGGCAGAGTCTCAGACTTTCCTTTTGTCTGAACTCTTGTCCAAAAGCAGCATAACGAAGCCTTGTCCAAACGTATCCCAAACATTTATTATATTTTGAGCTCGCCCAGGCTAAACAAGCAATCTTGATTCTGTACTTCTAACCTTCTGACTATTTTAGTGACTGCCTTCAAAACCAACAAATTTGTGACAACTTGTAATTTCGGAGCTCATTGTGGGAAGGGAGGCACTCATCACACCGCCTGTCATTCCTGGTGTGTCCCTTAAAGGTGTTTCACGTAGAAGAAATGTCATTTTAAATCTCAGACAAGTTTCAGAAAAACAAGTAAGTCCTACTTTTTTCAGGGCTTGATTGGCATCATCAACAGTGTGCTTGAAAGAAAATGGTGAGTTTACATATGAACACATAGGCTAGAGTCTTTTTAAAAATTATTTGCTATTATTTTCTCTTCTAGACTGTTAAACTAAAAATAATTGGTAAAATCTATTGTTGTATGTAGAATGCAGGATAAGTGTTAGCCATACACAGCTAATTAAAACACTACTTAATGATAATAGTGGTGAAAGATATAATAATAAATAAAGTACTCGTTCTTTCAGATGACTGACTTACACTGAAATGATATATTCATTCAATACAATGAATATTCAACATAATTTAATAAATATTCATTGGACACCTGTGCTAGGCCCTAGGGATATTAAGATGAAAAAAATTGGTATTGGTTACTTACTGTTTTATTTTTGTTGTTGTTGTTGTTGTGTCTTTCTGAAATAGTCACTCCTCTTTCTATATAAGAGGATTTTATTTTCCTCCCTGTGGTCAGCAACTTCTGGTGTATCCTATAGGAGAGGATTGTGTTTCTCTATTCTGGGCCACAGGACTGATTTTAGTTATGGGCCCATGAATAGACTCAATGGCTGCTACATGGAAGGAAAGGATTTAAGAGGCATTGTGTGTTTTTGTTAGAATGTACATGTTTTCTCTCTGTAGTGAGAATGGCATATCTCAAAGGGAGCTGCTGCTAGTGTGAACTATAGTGCTAGCCCTGCTCTGAGCTCTGCAAATAGAAGATTGAGCTAAGCTCAGCAGCTTTCAGTGGGTTACATGTTTATTATTTTAAGCCACATGGATTTAGGGAGTTGCTTTTTTCACCATGGTGAAGTTAGCTAAGACATTTTGCACACTGTTAGACCACAGAATGTTGATATTGAGGCATTAAACATTCTCATCTGCTGCTTAGAAATGTATGGCCAGAAAAGGAGAAGTAGTTCTAGTTCAAGAGTCCTACGAGCTGAAGTTATATAGCAGGAGATAAACTATGAGCTGATTCTATCTGGGTCATACTGGTGAGATTTGGTTAACTACATTAAGTGTTGAAGTCACCAAAAAGGAATAACTCTGTAATAATTGAGGTTTTCTAGATGCACCAACCTGATTCAAATTAATTGGTAATTCGTAGTCAAAGCTGCCCTGCTTCATTTATCCATTGGAATGAAAATGAAGGATCCTTTCAGGACAGGTAACTTGTCAGGGAAATCCAGGTGTCCCTAGTATTTCTCAGTGCATCTTAAGAAGTGTTAGACATCAACAGAAATTTGGATCTCTCTTTCTCCTTCTTGGGTTTAGGATGATATGGGTGAAGAGAGGTCATGTCTAATCAGTTTGAGTGCTTTAGTGCAAGTGTAGGGGAGAGAGAAAAAAAAAAGAGAGGGGGGAGAGGCAGAGAGCGATAGACAGGGAGACATAGAAGAACTGTACTTTTGTTGTATTTTTTGAGCATTTTCCTATGTACCTGAACATAACTGATACCAAGTGAAAACTCATGATATTGTGAAGAAGAAGAAAAAACTATTAAAGAACCAAGATCATTGACTACATTCTTTTTTGTTCATTTGTCCACGGAGCACCTTCCTGCGCTCCCATTCCCAGGTGCCTTGTTTGGGCCTGGGCACCAGCAGGCTGTGGCAGGTGCTACCAGTGCACCCCTGTGCTTAGCTCCCGGCCTCCTTTCCCTCTCCCCTAGTGGTTGCTTAGATCAGGTGAAGGGCTCTGGCCAGTGGTTTGGATGGAAATGACACATGCCACTCTCACAATGTGAAAGGCCGGCATTACCCAAGAAATCTGGACAGGTCTTTGCCTCCCCCCGGAGTGCAAAGGACTTCTGTGAGTTTGTGCCCATTATTCCTGATTATAGTGTAGCCTAAGCTGTTGTACAGTTCTTGAATAGTCGGAATACTTCACATTCGCTCCCTTCAAATTAGTTCTCTTCCAGGCTCTATACCTTTTTCATTCTTGTCTTCATCCTTTCTACCTTTCTTTCTTGCTTCCTCCCTTTTTCTTTGTCTTAAAGTATTGCTGGAGCATGAGGCACACAGCATGGTCTGTTCTGGGACTGCAATGATGAAGAGAAAGGTGATGTGCTGAGAATATGGATTTTAACAGGAGGGGAAATAAGTTATGCTTGAACATTTCTCTTATGCTGAGGCAAGGTAAAGGCCTTGTATTGCTGTATCCCACCCTCTCTATCTCGTCTCTTTTTAACAACCTTACTCAACTCCCAACAAATTTGACATTGAGTCTAACCTACTTAGGATAGTGTATACTTTCTTTTTAGGGTGAGTAGCACAAATAGGATCCTTTGAGAACCACAGCTCTCTCTGCTGTATTCTACCAAGCTATATTATCTAAGAAGAAGGTTATATGCTAGGTCTTATTATTATACCTATCTTGTAGCTAAGAAGCTAAGAGACTTTTTCCAGTGAAATGAATGATGTGGTCCAAATCATACAAAAAGTACAGGGAAGCTGTTTCTTGCTAACCTCTTGGGATAAAGTTTGGTTCTCTTGAGAGTTGGAGGCAGACCTTATTATTGTTAACACATAAATCTGTCAAAATTCCAGATGCCTTTCCTCATTAGGCATGAGTAGGTTGTGTACAGTTTGATAATAAAGAAAGCATTTCAGTCAGTAGCTTAGGATGAGATCCAAAGCAATGGCAGACTGTACTCCAGGCTTTCTGCTCCCAGTAGATTTTAAGGAGCTTCTGTGCTGTCCTCTGTGTGGACAGCCTCATGAACCTCAGTCCCCAGTCAAACCCTTGCGAAGGTGGAATTTCCACCAGAGCAATGGTCAGTAAAATCCCCTTTCCTTAGGAAAAGATCTGTGGATCCATCATAATGTTTAATCCTAGCTTTAAAAACTATTGCTTGGAATAAAAGGGAGCTCTTTTTTTCTTCATTATTTATAGATTTTTTCCCCTCCAAATGAGCAAACAGGTTTTGAGTCCAATCAGGTTGCAGTGAGCATTGCCCATTTTGCTGCTGTCCACCTCTTTGCTGATTCTCAGCTTATCTCATTGTGGGGGACCACGCAAAATCCAGGCGTGTGAGCTGCAGACCGCTGGGAGGAGTCTCTGCGCTCTCCCAGGAGCAGGGAGGGCAGTGCTCCTAGGGCACTTAGGTGACGCGGGCCTCCCCGTGCTGGTCCCCTGTAGCAGCAGCGTCTCCACGTGTGGACCTCTGATCTTATGATCAGAATGGCGGGTTTGTAGTTTGTATCCAGTTGGCCCGGCAGGGCCTCATGTAAATCGGGCTGTCAAGCGCACGGAGCTAGGCCTGGGACTTGAGGGGGCGTGGCCAAGAGAGGAGCGAACCATTAAACTGACAGCAGGCGCTGTCAGAGGCTCCCCTCCCCCGAGGCGGCGGTTTTCTTGGAGGTATGGAGCAGATCATTCTGGATGCCGCGGCGTCGCAACCTCTCCTCCAGATCGTACAAAGCAGGCACAGCATCTTGAAACCTCCAGGAACTGTGAGCTAATTAAACCTTTCAGTCACTAAGCATGTGCGTCCGGTATTTGTCCCAGTAACCATAGAAAAGTAACTAAGACAGTGGGGTCTTACATTCAAGATACAGATTCCAAGTTGTCTCTGTTACTCTTCTCTTGTTACTGTGACAAATACTCAACACCCAAAATGAAGGAAGGAAAGGCTCACTGAGCTCACAGTCGCTGGAGGTTTCATTCCATACTCAGTTGGCTCCAAGGCAGAGAAGCATGTGGCAGAGGACAGCCTTTCATGGCAATGGCAAAGAGCAAGAGCTAAAGGGGGGCAGCAGCAGCTCGAGCAGCTAGCTTCTCTTCCTTCCTTACACCCAAAGGCAACTCACCTGCCCCAGGGCGGGTGCAACACCCACACCCATAATAATCAGTTACAAATTTCAGAAGCTGCCCCATGATTGCAGGAGGCTTTGGGGGGACACCTATACACAAACCCTAACACAAGTCTCCTTGCAGATTTACTGCATCAGAGTCCCTGGGGTTGGGGCCAGCGGTGAGTGCCTCCACAGGCTACAAGGGGCTCCCCGCCAGGTACTGACCTGGGCAGTCAGTGCGCTGGGCCTGAGAGTGTTTTTTCACTTTGCTCCCAGTGAAGGCCCAGCTTTCACCAGGGACACTCAGCTGGCTTTTTATCACCCCATCCTCGGCTGCTCTGCTCCTCAACAACCTTGCAGAATTCCCAACAGCCTTGGCTATGTAGGATGGAATAAACACTTTCTTTTTAGGATGAATAGATAAAACAGGACCTTTGAGAAACCGCAACTTTTTCAGCTGCTCTCCTTTATGGACTTTCAAATAAAATCTCCCTCCTTGAAAAAAATCTACAGAGAGACAAGCAAAATCCTACTTAAACAATTTCACCACATCTATGCACTGCCTAACGCACCCACATTACCTTAAGTGGCACCTGCAAGGTTCCAAATGTTGTCTCATTACTATACTTCATTCTCTGGAGTTCCTTTCCCTGGTACAAATTTTTCCTTTCACTCAACCTCCTCCCCACACCCTCTGCCTGTATTTATTTTAAGAAAATATTTAGATTTGGAGCTGAGAGTCTTCTCAGACCATTTGCAGTGGAGCTCATGACTCAGAAAGATATGAAACGGGTGGGAGGGGAAGCAAGGCTCCCTGGCGCACTTGAGGAACACTGGGTTTGCCAGAAGAAATGCAACGATTGGAGCTCACAGTCCTGTGAGAGGCTCAGCAAAAAAGCATCCTTCCTAATGTGCAGTGGATAAATTACCCAAAGTTACACTGGGGGAAAAAGATCTTCTCACTTCAGCAAGCTACGTAGGCTATGAATTATTTTATTGAGCAGCGCTAAGTGTTTTTCTGTTGGAAAATGAGAAACTTAGTAAGTTTAAAGTAATTAAGCCAGGTTCTGTCAGGCTGACTGGGCTTTGTCAGCAGGACCCTGGACTGTTTCAGCAGAGGAAAGGGTTTTCCTAGCCCCATATGCTGGGCTACATACAGGTGAATGAGTTGGTAAATCTGTGACCCCTTTCAAGCACTCCTTGTAGCAAGCTGAGCCTATCTTCTGAGTTATTTGATGGTTGCTCCCTCACCCAAAAAAAGATGGATGTTGGCAAATTTCTCTTGGAACAGAGGGCAGGAGAGGAGAAAGGTGCTAGTGAGCTGGCAACAGGGAAATGAACCCTGTGCTAGAAGCTTCTTTCCCATATGATGTCACGACCTGCACACAGCCTGCTCCCTCAAGTTACAGACAGGGTCTCAGCCAGGCTGGTGGAGTGACTGCAGCAATTGGAGTGGCGCCAGGAAAGACAGACTTTGCTTCAGGCTGATCATGGTGGGTAGTGGAAGACCAAGGCTTTCCTACTCCTTTTCTTCCTGGGCCTTTCCTGTAAAGCGTTCTTAGCCACCAGCTGCCCAGTTGGGAGCTTGGCATAGACTTGATCGTGAGCTTTTGAGTTCACATTTAACAGGCAAAGGGAAAAAAGCAGGGGAAGAAGAGGCCAAAGAGAAAATGATTGCTTCTGGAGAGCTAGACTTTTGCATGGCTGCAAAAGTTTTCCAAGCCATTTATTTTTAAGAGGCTAAAATTCAAAGGTGCCTTTTTCATAACCATGTTTTCCATCCCTTCCTCGGCTCACTTGGACAAGGGTGACAACATACTTGCTTTTAGCGCTCTTCCTCCTTGGGCCCCACCCCAGCTACTGGCATATTCCACATCGAGTTACTGCGCCTCCAAAGACTCAGCTGCAGTGCCCAGTCCCGTGGTCCTGGGGTTGCACGATGCTGCTGCCTCTCTGTCTCCTCTCCACCAGCTCTCGGGACATTTTCTTCCCTGGCCTCCGAACTTCCTTGTACTTCCTGACTGATAATAACTGAGTAATGGAATTCATGCCAATGTGCTTATCCAACCACACATGTACTTAGCTAGCAATACTTGACTGCCTACCTTATGCCTAGGAGAAGTAGAGATAGGACAATGATGGTCTCTCCTCCTGGAGCTTACTTCACCACTCCCATGTGGAGAACTTGACATTTGTTTCAGATGCAGATCAACCAGAAACATAATAACTGTGTAAGAATTCCACTCAGATTGGCAACTGACTTCAGATTGAACCTTTATTTTTTGAACTGGTAGAAAATTTGATCTAGGTCCTTTTTTTTTCAAATAAAAGGTTTATACAGTTCATACACAGGAATAGGAAGGGGGAGGCTCCTACATCCCTGAATGGGCATAGTGATCCTGATAATGCATAAATAGTTTAGTGGCCAGTGTGGGGTAGCTTGGGAGCAAGGATACAACACAAAGGGGATGATTCAAGCTTCTGCTTCCTCTGAGTGAGGATAGAGGACCAGGGAGGCACAGGGATAGGAGACGAAGAGGGGCTTTTGGGTGCGGAGGTGAGTTTGTGAAGAGAACAATAGGCCAGGGGGCAGTAGACAAGAGTCAGGACATGAACATGAGTGGGACTGACTCCCTGCGAATGTGGCCCTGGAGGGTGGAGGAGCCTGGGAGGAGCCTGTCCAGGATCAGGGAGGAAATGGGATGGAGGAGGAAAGAGTCCAGGGCAGGGGAGGAGACACTCTTGGAATTGGGTTCATTGGCTGAGGTCTCAGGCTCAGAGCCTGTGACAGAGCAGAGGGGGAGGGGAACAGCTGCCCTGAGCTGAGTGTGGGTGGTAGCTGCTTGAAAGACTTCCACCCAAACAGCCCTAAGCCCTAGCCGTCGAAAGACACACACACCGTTGAAACCTCACCTTTTCTCTTAGTGGCAGCAGGTACCCCATAACCCCACCCCTGCCCCAGGAGAGAGCGCTAGCTGCAGTTCTGGTCCGTCATCCTAGCCATTTTTCAACCATTTATTTTTCTAACTGATACATCTAAAACGTATTCATGTAACGTTTGTATATGTGTATACATTGTATCATGTTTAAGTGGGGGTAAGCACAGGTATCTCCTCAAATACCTACCATTCCTTTATGGTGACAACATTCAAAATCCTTTCCTCTAGCATTTTGAAGTAGATAGCATATTATTATTATCAGCTTATTATTGTCATCTGTTGTCACTCTATTATACAATGGCATCAGAACTGACTTCTATCTGACTATAACTTAGTGCAACATGACTTTTCCCTAGCCCGCTGTCAAGCTTCTCCTCTCAGATTCTGGAAACTACCATTCTGCTTTCCATTTCTATGAGTTCTTTTTTTTTTTTTTTTTAAGCTTCCACACATGAGTGAGACCATGTGCTCCTTGCATTTCTATGCCTAGATTATTTCATTTAGCTTAATGACCGAGGGAGGATCCCACCTATGTTGTCACAAATGACATTGTTATGGCTGAATAGGAGTCCATTTTATATATGTGCTACATTTTCTGTATTTCTCCTGGCTAGTTAAGGATATACTGAATCCCCATCTTACATTTACAGCCAGTCTGGGGTCCCCTGGCCCATAGTATCCAAGGGTTACCAGTATCCAAGGGTTACCCCTTTGTTCCCTTCCTATCAGATACCTTCAAGCTCAGCCTTGGGCTGTCTGGATGCCCTTTGCCCTGGAGAAAGAAGCCAGGGTCACTGTCAGAGAAAGAAATGGTTGTGGCATTCAGCGAGGAACGAGAAGGAGGAGGAGGAGGAGAGGAAGAGGAGGAGGAGGCAGGGTCTAGGCTGGGATCTGGGAGCTGGGGGATCAATAGTGTGTAGGCTTTGTGGAGCCCTTGCTTCCAGGGGAGCTTGGTCCTGAACCCTCAGTCCAGGTCCTCCCTTGGCTATGTCTACTAACATTGATGCGGCCACTGGTAGACACTAGCAAACTGCTGGTGCAGAGAGGATGGTAGCACTGACCAGCAGAAGAATTGGAGCAAAGGCAAGAGCACTCTGCAGAGCCAGTGGGACTGAAAAGGACAGCGAGGGGCAAGGATAGGGAAGCCACAGCAGAGGGAAAGGTATTCGATAAGTGAATAAGTACTCAAGAATTTTCCCCAGCAACCAGATGACCCCAGAGAATGCAATTCACTATCGATGATGACTGCATTATTTTTATTTCTGCATATGCTTATAAAACACACAATACAACTCTAGGTAATGTAGCTCTACTTCAACTATTGAAAATAAACTTTAACTTTTTTAAAGTTACATATTCTTTGTAACATAGGCCTTGCTCTATCTTGGTCTTAACCATCCAACAGAAAAGACTAACCATGAGGTATAAAAAGGAAAGCCATATTAATATGCTAAGTTGTAAAAGGCTCAAGTCAACAGCCCCCAATAATGCCAGATGAGTTGATAATCCACTACTATAACGGACTATTGGACTATATATACAGCTAATTTCTCTTTGTGCAATGAAAAGAAAGATCTATACTAATGAGGTTTAAACAAGAAATCATGTCTGCAACTTGTATTCTGAACAACTACAATGAAGACAACATTATGCAATGTATTAACTATTGTAAAAAATAATAAAAAATAAATTTAAAAAAGAAAATAAAGCTTATTAGCTTGAAAGGCATGCAGTTTTTTCTTCAGAGAACAAAATTGGGTTATCTTTTTTGTTACCTTTTATATAGTGCTTAAATTAAAAAAAATATTTAGTTTGCTTTTTCCAGAAGAATTTATCTGGACTATATTAACCTCAGAGTTTTTTCCTGCCTAAAACACAGATATAACCGCCACTGTGTATTTGGAAAGGAACTTTGGCTTAGGGTATCCCCTTGTGGACTGTGGATCTTTCAAGTTAGCACTAACAAATGGCCTTGGTCAACGATTCAACTCAAATTCATTAGACTGTTTGGCCAAAGATTTCACATTCATGGCCAAGACAGTCATATTCAGAATTAGCTTCTGGATATAAACATTTTTCTGTATAAGCTTTCCAAGAACTTATAAAAGTTTTAACAGAAAACATACTACCGTATAGTTTTGTGGATAACAGTGCATGTTTGCAGATAATTCTGCCTGTTGTAAGTATTTATATATTCTACAAGGTTGTGAATGAGGGCTGGCCAAGAAGCTCAGCGGGAGGCTGTAAACAGGCTGATCACTACAAGTCCCACAGTAGCAGTGAGATCCTATATGCCCTGTAGATCCTTCCCTAAAGTACAAAAATAAATAAATAAATAAATAAATAAATAAATAAATAAATAGTTGTGGATGAAAATAATTCATGGAAGTTTATCTATTGTCTGTCTGTCTGTCTGTCTGTCGGCCTGCCTGCCTGTCTGTCTGTCTGTCTTTGGGTTGAACCCACATCCTCCTGCCTGCAAGGCAATACCTTTATGACTAAGCTACATCCCAGGCCCAGTTCACAGACCTTTAAGTGCTAATTGTAACAAATCTTTCCTTAGGCACGCAGTTCCAAACTTGTACAAGTGGGTTTATGATATCAGGGTCAGTTATAAACATTTACTAAAATGGCATTAAAATAAACTATTGCTTTCAATTTGATATTTTTTGAAGTGATTTCTCATGTTATAATTATACTTAAGAGATGTAGACCTTTTCAGTGTCAAACGTTAATTCAAAGCCCTCATTTGGCTTTTCTTACTTGGCCCAGTGGAGATGCTCACAGCGGTGGGAGGCGCTCCAGGAAATGCGTCTTTTCTTGAGCTCTGCCAAAAACACTGAAGTGAAACATGAGACAAACTCCTGCTCCAATTTCTTGACTTTCCATCAGGATCTCCTGTTTTCTTATTTTTTTTAAAAGTTGTTTACATATTATTATTCATTACCATAAAACAAAGACATACTGTACATACAGAAATGAAAGGATGCCTCCTCCCCAAGGAAACACTTAGAAAAATGCCATTTCTGACATGCACATATATTTTGGAAAATGCGAACCTACAAGTGGAACTTTCTGAAGAAAAACAGTCATCAAACAACACATGCAAGTGTGGCCAGGATTGCTGTAAGAGGATGCTGCCATAAATACAGATGCAGAAACCACGTCAGATCTGAAGGCCTGGAGACAAAGGTTCTTGGACTCCTACCAAGTTGTAGTCTACAAGTAGGTGTCCTTTGGGTGTAGGCCTGGCCCCAGCCTCGTGCTTGTAGAGTTTTCACACTTGAGAAAATATTTCTGAATCCATGATGGGAGGGAGCTCTCTCTACAGGAGAAGTGATGTTGTAACACTCTCGATGCCAAAACACGTGGAACAAATTAAACTTTGGAAAACAATGCACACCTTTTGATAAACATGTTTATTTTGTTATCTGTGCAAAATACTGTAGAAGCAGTTCTTTTTTTTTTTTTGTTGAATAATTAGAGCCAGTATTTGCTTACAGCAAATTAAATTACTTGAAGAAAAGAAATGCAGAAGTAGTAATTTGTAGCTAGAGTCATTTTCTCTTCTTCATTTGCATAAGCATATTGACAACTAGCACTCTGTACTTCACACATCAAGCTCATTCCTCGTCTCAGGAAACAATCGTTATTTCTGGCACCTGGATGTGAGAATTACCCAACCTCAAAAAGGCCCACGGGTGCAGCCATGCCACCACATATGGGCAACACTTAAAGCTTTCACCCATTTTTTTTTTCACTAACATGTTAGCTTTGCAGAAATTTCATATTTTCAAAAATATTAGAAATGACATTTAGGTAGGTGCAATCTTCTGAGAACTGACTTAGGCAATATGAAATTCAGCACATTATCTTTTGCTTAAAACCTGAACAGGAAACCAAGAAATATTTTGCAACCAGCCTTAGATTGAGTCTAGAAAGTGTTTTTATGGAATATTGTCTGAAGAACGATGTCTCCTTGGGTGCTTGGGGGAAATCGCCATGGAGGCACTATCTGCCTTTCGGTGGGAACACACGTTCCCATCTTTCATAAAGACTACATGCTAATGTTGCTGCTCTGCGTCTCAGTGCTTGAGCTACTAGTGAGTTCAAGGGCAGTCTAAAGAAAAAATTTGTTTTTTCACTTGAGACAAAAATAAGCATTTATTTTTTTACATCAAAGTTAAAAGTTTGGCCCCTGGTAGGTAGTCATTCTCATTTGTATATTGAACTGGTAAATTTTACATAAGTGAGGATGGAACAAAATGACTCTGGAGACTAAATTATCTCTCTGTGCTCATAAACCTTTGCACACTTTGTTCCAGAAGCCCACATAAGCTGAAGCACCAAATGTGGAAAATGAATTTTTTCCATTCCAATAAATTGAGAAAAATGTTCATTATCCAATTAGCACAAGTGGAATACAATGGTTTGGTGTTCTTTTGTTGCCTAAAATAAACGAGTAACTTGTTTTTCTTTTGTAAGTAGGCACTGTGTTAAAAAAAACAAAAAAAGAAAGAAAGAAAAAACAAACAAAACAAACAAACAACGAACTACCCAAACAATCAAAAAAACCAGGTGTTTCCAAACTAGGAAGCCTCAAGACACACGATGAGAGAAGGCATCATTTGGCCTCCTGTGTAACAGTTTCTGTACAAACTCTATGATGTCTGTCATTTTTTACCCTGGTGAAAATGATGCTATTTGCTTGTGATTATAGACTCCTATTGATTTCCAATTTCCATCAGGCATGTTCAAATCCCTTGGGCTCCAGGGGCTTGTAGATTCTTATCAGTCTTGCAGTAAGGAAACAAGGCAGTGATATAATAGACACCGTGAAGCAATCAGAGATTACTGTTCTACTTTCAATTTAGTCCTTTACTGCAAAGTCTTAATTATATTTATTGTTGTATATATTTAGAATTATTATTTGTCTATCTTCTATATGTACAAACAAGTCTACACAAACATATACACATGGTTAGCACCGGTGGATGCAAAAAGATCTAAGTCCAGAATACCTTCTAAGGAAGCCAGTGTTCATGTTATACAGAACAAAACAAAACTCAAACCTCAAAAACCAAAATCAAACCTAGCCAAAACAACATAGTATTCTCTAGTGAGACATAGACTGTGTTGTCACTATATAGTTTTAGCTCGTTGTGACTTTCATGTCTAGAAAAATGATTGGCCTACAACCGCACTGCAACTATTGTCTCAAGTACCACTTATGTGGGGGACTCTACATTTGGCAACTGCTTACTTTATGTAGTAGAGTGTCACCCCAAACATTCCCAAGCACTTATGAAAAGACCTTTCAGAAAGTATGCTTCACAACCTGTAGTGTGTACTATATAATTCCATAATTCCTGTCTTTTTGAAAGGAAACATCTGAGCAATACTTCTATTTGATGTAGGTAAAAGGCTTTCCACTAACTCTGATTTTTCCATCAGGCTGTTTGTGTCCTAAATTTTAGCTTACTGCAAGTACAGATAGTGTGGTGTGATGTGTGCTAAACCACATAGCCACAGTGAAAGTCAGGGTGATTTGTCACAATTTTCAAATCTAAATACCTACACTTTAATTTAAGTCTGAAAGAGTGGGTGCTAGTAATTGTTTGAAGGAGCCAAACAAGAAAAACTAGAGCAGAAAATTTAGTTTCTTTCTGATAGAATTCTTATGAAGTCATTGCTCTTGGGAGGTGCCAGCCCACATGCATTGTGCTGAAGCTCCACTGGAGAGAACAAGCTTTGGCCCATCTTTTGTGCTTGGTTGTGAGAAGGACATGAGAAATCTGCAATCTTTCTTCTAATTTCTTGTGCATAATCTTAGAGGGAGAAAAAAGAATCTCCCAACAAAACATAGATGAATCCTAAATGTGTAGTCTTGTGATTATGGAAAGAAAAAATAGAAACCTTTGGGTTTTAAATGGGAGCATGCACAGGATTATTTATTTGCTGCTGCACATCTCCTTTATTTTTACTTCCTGATCATTCTACTGAGACTAGGTTTCATCAGTGTCCCCAAGGTAATGGGGGCTTGGTGACTAATCCGTTGAGCCATAGAAACCCCATCTGCTTGCTCACTTTGACATTTTAATAATATCCCATTTGGACCTTTGTTTAATTTTGCTTTGTGTGTGCTACATCTCTGTTTTAACATTATAGCTGAAATAATTTATTATAATGAAGACTATCAAATCTCAGTAATTAAAACACAGAGAGATTTTGTATATTTCAGCTATGTATACTTTCCATGGGAAATGAGCCCACTAAAATTTGTCAATGGACTATCAAGTTGCTCTCTTAATTATTGTTCATTGTGTATTATATTTGGGATAAAGGAAAAAGTATGTCAGTTTAAAAGTGGTAATGTCCTATTTTCTTTCCATCATACTTTGAACTTTCCTGACTGAAGTATTTTCCCTGGTATGTACCATAATGAATTGCAGTATTTTAATGACATAGTGGAGTAGGGTAATTTTAAATAGCATTGTCGATTACAGAAATAATTTGAAACACTGACTTATTTTGCTTTACAAGTATATGATTTCTTTATATGAAGATTGATTATGATTTAGTATTTACATACATAAATCATACACATTGTGACAGACTTTTAGCATACTGTATGTGTTGCCCTCTGGGACTTGATTGTATTTGGCATATGTCATAGTCAAAAGCTTATTAATTATTATTGATTAACTCATAAACTCTTAATTCACACTATGCTTTTAAGCAATAGCATATAGAATGAAGAATTAAGTCTTGGATATATCTCAGAAGATCCTCCAAAATGTTTAGTGAAATCTTAGTAGGGCATGAAATACACAGAAATTTTATAATGTAACCTAGATTTTGCAGAACGCACAGATGGTAAAGCAAGTGATAAATCATTTGCATGATGTTGATGCTAAGCTACAAACAGAAAGCTAAGCATGATCCAGACTGTACAGCAATGGAGGAGTCCAAATGCGCAGACATTTAAATAATAGAACAGTAACATGCAGCTTATTTTCTCTTTTTTCCCAAGTAGTCTCGGTATCATGAGAATTTATTGGTGAAGGCTGCTCAAGTAAAATAATGATCATAGGTTAAATTTATAGAGCATGCTTCAAAATGTAATATCTTTTACGCACATTGTCCTGCTTGATCTTCTTGACAACACTGTGAGGTCAGTGTCCTTATACTTCTATTTAATGGATACGACATAATAAGAGCAGTAGTTAGTTGACAAATGGCACTTGGCTAGTAAGGAGTGAAGCAGAATTTTGATTTAAGCTTCTGAGCCCATGTCTATTGGGCTGAATTCCATCACCATCACAAGCTGGACGATAGCACACTGTGTCCACATCTCAGAGCTGCTCCAATCATTTCAGTCACCTTTCCAGTGTGTGCTGATACCAACCTCTTACTGACTAGCCAGTGATGTAGATCACTCATTGTAAATAAATGAATTTCTAGGCTAATTTGATTAGTTCTGCCATATATTAATAATCTCAATAGCAAAAATCCTATAGGAAGTTTGGATATTGAACAGATAACATGAATTCAGAAGAGACAGCTCACCTTCTTAATGTAGAAGAATTCAGCCTTTGCAATGGCACAACCCAGGTTCAGATTATGAATCCTACATATATGGTAGTTGAATCTGTACATTTTAAGTAATCTCTATGAGCTTCACCTGCCTCATCTGTAAAGCAAACTTTAAAAAGATTAAATATATGTGGGATTACTATTACATTCTAAGCACTCAATAAGAATGGCAATTATTGTTAATACAGTTTAGATGTTATATCTAAGACTTATACTTCCTTCAACCACAAACTTTCAAAAGACATAATTTTAATATTTAATCATAAATAAAGTATAAAGCAATTATTAATGAATTCATAAATATTTGAAATATTCAAGGCTTAGGGCCAGCAAGATGGCTCAGCAGTCTAAAGTGTCTGCTTAGGCAAGCTTAGGCAACTGCAGGGACCATGGTTCGATCCCCGGCACCACATGCTGTGCTAGCCCCACACCCAGGTGGGCCAAGCTGGCTATAAAAATATAAAATAAATGAAATGTTCAAGGCTTGGTATTAATCATACTGCTTATTAGGAAATCTAAACAAACATTTATGATTCCTATTTAAAACTGTACTTAAAAGAGAAGGAAAGTTATCAAGAGTTAAATGTCAGGAATAAAATATGGTAAACAAACAGATAATCATAACATGTCACTGAATTTCAAAGTTGTGATGGCATGTATCTCAACAAAAATGGGAACTCAATTTATATTTGATATTACCAACATATGAGTAATAATCAAAACTTTCAAAGGACAATCATTAGTAGGTACTTGATGCATTGAAAGGTATTGATTCCTAATACTCAGATATAAGATCATACCAACAATTCAACTAAGATAAGCAAGACCCATAAGGTATTAGAACCATAACAGTGATATAATTAAATATATTTAATTCTAAGTTTGAATGATCAATTGGCAGCAAGCACCTACTATGATGGTTTGCTATCTATATTTCCAGTAGGTATTGCAGTGGTGCAGCTTTTAAATGACTAGCCATAAATATGATTTAAATAAAGTCTGTAAATTGTGTGACTGGTAGTAGAGGGAATGTAGGACCTACATTTGGAATCTAATAGGTAATAACTGATTAAGAGAACAGAAAATCTTTCCTACAAGCTTAACTTTTCATTAACATTCATTAACTTTTTTTGCGAGTTATATAGGTGACCCATAGATAATTAAAATTACAGGAAAAGCTCAAGAAATTAGGGGAGGTGAATATTAGTAGCTATAAGATGAGAAAAGAGAAAGAAAGAAGTCTGTGGAAAACCCAAAGGGACAGAGTCAGAGTGAAAAGAATCTGACCCAAATGATAACAGAACAGTGTCTTCAGAGACCGTGGGGAAAGGACAAATGAAAAAGATAAAAAGACATCGCTCCAGAAATGGAATCAGAGCAGAACCACATCGAATCCCATCAATTTATCTCTGTAAATATAGCAAACTGACTGGACAAGAAGTCTAGTAGAGATAAAAAGAATTCTGATTTCTTAAGACTATAGAAATTCAACAAAAATTTGAAGAGGCTATTGTAATTCTAACTAAAAGCTTTAATAAAAGAAACAATAGAATGCTTGCCTTGCGAAGAAATTCTTCCATTATGATACAGAGACTTTTCAAAAAACAAAAACAAACAAACAAACAAAAAATTCAATGATTCAACTCCGTCTTGGTACATTCCAAAGAGTTAAAGATATCACATTCCAGTAATACATGCATACCAAAGTTACAGTAGCAAAATTCTTAATAGCTAAATCTTAGAAGCAAGCTATAAGTCTAGCTACAGACAAATGAATGAAGACAATACAATATCTATGCATAATGAAATATTATCTAGTGATGAAGAAGGGTACACTTGAAATATTAGTAAGAAAATGGATAGGTCTTGGAAAGATCAAATTAAGTAAAAGAATTGAGCCACACAAGTTTCATTTCCATATGGTTTCTCTCACATGAGAAATGGAAAGCACAATGGACAAAATAAAAGATTGGTAGAAAGCAGTAGAGAGGTAGACATGTGGTAAGTGGAAAGGGGCCTTGTAGATGGAGAGTAGTGAAGGGGAGAGGGAAAAGCTATGTAAAAAGATCAAAGATGTGCCATGTAGATGTGCCAACAACCCCAAGGGAATGTAATTCTTATTAATTTTTATGCATTTAGTACAGGATCTCACTACACAGATCAGGCTCATAGTGATTATCCTGTTTTCAGCCTCCCAAGTGCTGGGATTACAGGTGCACACCACCGTGCCCAGTTTCAATTGCCCTCTCAGTGCATCTGAGGGGCAGGGCTGGCACAGCACTCCAGGGATCAAACCCTGGCTGCTGTGCTCTGCTAAGCAAGTGTTTTAGTCGCTGAGCTACCCGGCTGGCCTTGAATATAATTACCATGCATTGCAAAAATGAACTAAAAAAAAAAATATTAAGAGTGGGAAAGGTGATCCTGAGATGGAGGAAGAAGAGGGAGGGGAGGAGAAGGAGAATAAAGAATGAAGATACACATGTATCTGCTCCCTAAAATGAATGTAGAAATTATGTACCGCAACACATACGAATGGAAAAGAGCAATGAGTTTTGAACAGTATTCAAGTCAATACAAGTTCAAGATTCAGTTTGCAGCATCCAGATTCCTATCCTAGTTAATGTACCACATAGTAAAAGGCAAAATGATGTTTTATAAACATCCCAGGTGAAAAGTAGCTTTGGTGTAGTTTCTTAAAATGGCAATCTGGTTGTGATATTTCAAAGAACAAGCAAAGTTTAATTTAATAATAACTTTAGTTGACCAGAAATCCCTGGTCAGTTTAAAGTAAGTTCATATAGAACTAGGCAGGAAATTTTGTTTCAATCCCTATGAGTCCAATAGGAATTTGGACCAATCAATCCTTCCTTTATCTGAGTGTAGACATTTTGTTCCAAAATTCATTTATCAGTTGATTGTTTAAAATTCAGAGCATATTTTTTTCAGACACATCAGGCTAATAAATACTACTTTGTGTATCAGGTTCACAATAAACCAAGAAAAATTTGATCTGCTATACATTAATAATGAAAAGAAAACTAAATGGCTATAGTGTCAGTAGTTAAACTGATGAAATGAAAACAGCGTTCACTTCATGGGGTTGTCATGTGAACCACATTTATCTCATTTGTGACTGAGTTGGGGGTTTCAGCAAATAGCCAAAGGCCTCCTAGGATTCTGGAAAACAGAGAGAGTTCAGTCATGTTCACTATGACAGAATATTAGTTCCACATCAAATTTATGAGACAGCCAGATTGCATATTTTATGAGATACAAATTCTCTTTATAACATAGTACTGTCCCTTCAGAAATCAAACATAAAGCATAGTGTTAATATTTTAAATTTCTATAAAAATTTATATTGATACCCTTGGTTTTTAAAGAAAGATTGCTGTTCATATTTTGAATTTATTAGATGATTAGTTCACCACTGAGATAAGGGCATCCAAATCACAAAATAATTTTTTGGAGACTTTCCTCCACCTCAAACCAACTCTCCAGACCCTAACTGGGTGTTCAGTTACTCAGTTCAACTCTGCTACTACCTACCTAGCATTAGCACAGTTGCAGAAGTCAGCAGTTTTCAACTCTGAAAAAGCCTATCCCTGCTTCAGATGCCCATCGCAAGTCTTTGCTAGGATGGCTTACAGTGCTTAGGTGAAGACTTTCCCTACAACTCCGGGTTTATTATAAGGGCTATAACTCCTAACAAGCGGAAGAGGTACACAAGGTGAGGAATGCCCCAGGGTGCAGCACAACCTGCCTGCTCTCACTCTGGGCTCTTATATTACACTCAAGCTATCATCCCAGGCTGGGAAACCTGTACACACCACATCCCATAAATCCCAGAAGTACTAAAGCATGTAATCCCAGTGGATCATGAGTTAGTTTCAAACTCTAGAAGTCCCTGCCCCATGACTGCTTGAGGCTTTGGGGGAACAATTACACACAAAACGTAACATAGCACCTTGACACATTCACCAACTGAAAGATTTCCAGATATTCTACTTCTACTGTTCAGGAGTGGAGCCCAAAGTCCCCATCTTTTAATTCCGTAGTCTTTCTAGACAGCAGCTCTACATTTTTAACATAAGTTCAGGTGTGACCAGAGAAGTTTCTTTTTAATAACAACATATTCATGTCCTGTTATTTAAAAATATCCGAGGTTTTTAGGAGGTTGGCCAATAACCTGGGACAAAGATCCAGTGTATATATTTCTGACTATACTACAATTCCTAAATTTCTTATCATTGTCTGTGTGTGTGTGTGTGTGTGTGTGTGTGTGTGGTGGTTGGCTCAGCCTGCCCTGGGGGTGTGACTGGCGCAGCATGTGGTGCTGGGGATCTAACTGTGGTCCCTGTGCTTGCCTAAGCTTTCCTAAGCAAGAGCTTTAGTCTGCTGAGCTTTCTTGCTAGCCCCTTGTCATAGTCCATTTTGTGTCAATATACAAAATACCTGAGATAAGAACTTGTTGAAAGATGTTTATTTAGCTTACGATCCTGGAAGTTTAGGGCCATGGCAGATTCATTTGCTGGGTCTGATGGGGAGGGTGGCAAGCAGCACAGCAGTGATGTCGCGAGCATGAAAAAGATGAGGCTAGAAGCAGACAGGGCATCAGTGGAGTTTGCAGTGTTTCCTTATAGCAAGCCACTTTGACAGGAATCAATTCAGTCCCATATGAACTACATTAATACTGTCCATAGGTAGGGGAGCTGTAACTTAACTGCTTTGCTTTAGGGTCCACCTCTTAAAGGTTGCATAGTTTAATATTTCCTCATTGTGAAATAAAATGCTAGCACATGAAACTTTGGAGGACAAACCAGGCCTAGGAATAGCACTACTTTACAGAATGTATTGTGATGCAGAAGGGGAAGGGGAAAGGAAGGAAGAAGAAGGGGGAGGAGCAGGAAGTAGGATTGTAATAGGAAGAGGAGGAGAAAGAGGGGTGGAAAGAGGGGGAGAGGAAAAGGAAGAGAAAGAGGGGGAAGAGGATGAGGAGGAGGACCCTATACCACCTATCTGTATTGTTCATGAACAAATTCCATTTAAAACTTCAGAAATAAATGGTAGCCACTAAGAAGTTCTATAGTGGAGGAAACTTAAGCAAGGAGTTGATTTGGGGAGACAAGTTCATTTGGAGTCAGTAGGAAAGCCATAGTTAGTTTAAGAGCATGGCTTTAGAGTTAAGCATATTTGAGTTCAAAACTCATTTATATCCCTTTCTAAGAGCATATGCTTAAGTTACGTAGTAGTCTGGGCCTTACTTTTCACAAATAAAATAGAATAGTGGTGCATGCCTCTCAGTCCAGATGGTAAGTTTGAGGCCAACTTGGGCAACAATAGCAACAAAAATTAAATAAAATAAACAGATTTGAAAATAGAAATAAGGAATATATCTGAGGACACAATTCAGTTATAAAAAAGATATTCTAGAATTGAATTGTTTGAATCATATTCATATTTGTATGAAAAATTAGAAAAAGTAAAACATATATATTAACACTTGGTGATGAGTCTTTAGGCAAACCCAAATCTATAACAATGAGGAGGGGAGAAGACAATAGAGAGGTCTATTTTTTAGATAGCCAAATTAGTCTTCCTGAAGAATACAGTAAATGTGTTGACCATGTATATACGCAGCTATATGGGGTTAAGTAGCAATCAGACTTCTTAAAAAAAAAAAAAGCTTTAAGGTAAGAATTTTTGTGGTCGTACACTTGACCAACAAGCACAAAGCCCAGTTTCTATTCCTAGGCTTCCAAAACCAACCAACCAAAACAAACAAACAAACAAACAAACAAAAAAAAAACCCCAGATAAACAACACCCAAACGCAAAAATCTCTGTTATTGTGAACGTCATGGTGCAACCACTCCCATCGCAGCCAGTGTCCAGGTACCAGCATGACATCATTGGATGCATGTGTGGGAAGATGTATTCATAGCTCAGTGGCAGGTTCCACACAAGCCAGATGCACATTACTACTGTGTGTGCAAATGGGACGGTTTCCACAATGGTGCAAAATGATCAGACTAAAAGCTAAGCACAGGTTAAACATTGATGCTGCTTCTACCTTGAAATCCTTTGCTGAAGCTGGTAACTGTGGAGCATGTGGCCTTGTGAGCTTGGGCAATGCAGACCAAGGCTCATGTTAGCACACACGGTGGGGCTAATACCAGATCATCTTCCCATAAAGGACCCCTGAAATTTACTTCTCTTTAATCAGAAGTAAGATAATCTCCTTCCATCCTCTAGAGACTGAAGGGAAAGTTGTCATCAAGCTAATCAGACAAAAGAGCACAAGCAAAATTTCTTCTGAGAATTTTCAACCACTAACTAACCCTTCGATGGATCTGTAGCCATCTATTTTGAAAATCTAAACCATCCTTGTACACATGGCTTCAGAAGAAGCAAATTATCTCTGAGGGAGATACCCTCATCCCAGACTTCAAAAGTACAACCAGCAGTAGTTCTGAAAGAAAAAAGAGCATTTTACAATTAAAAAACTCATTAAGCACAGAGGGAATATGGCATTATGCAATATAATGCAGAGCAACATAAAGCAGAAACAGGCCCCTGAAGACTTCAAATATTGGAATATAAAAAGAATATGGTTATTACATTCAAAAAAGTAAATGACAAAAATTTTAGAAGCAGAAAGCGTAGCACTGCCAATCATATTTTTAAAAGGTCCAAATAGGACTTATGAAATTGAAAAATATAATACTGTAAAAATCATTGCTTCTCACAGTTTCACTTGCTTGAAATTGGCTGGATATTATGTCAAAATACAGATTTCTGGGTCTCATTCTCATGGTGTCTCAATTTGTTGGCCTGAGGAAAGGCCTAAGAGTTACCATTTACTACAACAAGTGACACCAGTGGTCCTGGCCTGAAGGCCACATTCTGAATACACTAATATAGATAAAAACTCCAGTGTGTGAGCTTTATCACAGTTTAAGTCATCTAAAGAGCAAATCAGTAAGCTAGGAGGCAGGTCAGAAGAAACTTAAGAATATATGCAGGAAATATCAATAGATTGAAGATATAGCAGAGACCTAGAATCATAGAGAATGAAGGGAGAGGACACCATATTTGAAAAGAATGATGATGGACATTGTGCAGAAGATATGACCTACAAGTCTGAGAAATCAATTCTCACGGAGATCAAATTAAAAACAAGATGGAAAGGATACCACCTTAATCCAGCAAAGCAATTAATTGGTTACTTTGCTTTGAAGAGATATCACTGTGAAGATGTAAAATATAGCAGGCTGGGGATTCTTCTCAGAAGCTGGCCCCAGATGCCTTGAACTGCAGCTTTGTGTGATTAAAGAGTTAGGGACATTGGAGGGCGGGAGCATATCTTTTCCTCTGATAATGGCAGGAAATAGGATAAAGGCGTGTGGGTTTCCATGAGATGCCTCACAAATAGCAGGGGTGGAAGACTGTGCCTTACTACCTAGAAGTGTTCGGAAGGAAGGGCCCTTTCTATCTGGGGTCACCCTTGGAACTGAGGGTTGAGTCACATCCCTTTACCATGATAGGAATGATCAGAATCGAGTGAGGCACAACTCGGGCGAGTTGCCGAGATGTATTCTCCTCCTGTACCTTCATGTACTGGGAACTATTAGACTGGATGCAGCAAACTGATGCTCAGTAGCCATGAAGCCAGACCATTCACAGGAAATCTACAGTATGGCCAAGGACCATCTTAAAAAGCAAGGAGCATTTCTTTTAATTTTCAAGACATTTTCAATAATAAATATTAAAATAGAAAATATTTTCTATTAGCCATCACCGGGTGGAAAAACTATACTAACAGAATATTTCATTCTCTGAGGCACTTCTGTTAACCAAGACTTTTACTTTAGTTCATAAATACTTATCTATTTACCATCAAAAGGCTAGAGAACTGTATTATTTATAAATAAATGAAAGGAACTGAAAGCTAGCAGATCAAATTCTCTCTTTACCCTTCTATTAATATTAATAAATTAATTATATGTCAAAATAAAATCTATTTTGATAATCTCATGAGATAACACAAAATATTAATTAGCTTGAACAGCATATAACTTGTTAAAAAGTATCCTTCATTCGTCTCCTTCCTGAATAAATATTTATCAATTGCCAGAGACTTGCTATTTGCTAACATGTATAAATACTGCAGGAATAAAGATAAGTAAGCTTATAGGTTAAGTTAGCTTACTTTATAAGCTTATAAAGTGTACAAAGATAAGCTCAGCGATGGAGTTCTTGCCTGACATCCATAGGCTCTGGGTTTGATCTCCAGAATTATTTATAATAATCAAAAACAAAAAGATAAATAGAAGAATACATTTCTCCATTTATGCTATTATGATTGTTAAAGTCTCTATCTTGTGCTATAAGCAACTATAAACTAGTACAAAACACCTGAGACAAATATTTTCAGGCATCAGACAACACTTGATATCATGCTACAACCATGAGGACAACGAAAACTCTCCTCATGATTATGAGCTTCATAACCATCTAACTGTGCTATTCTTGACCGTGGTAAAAGAGTTCACCTCTGAGCAACGTGTGGGGGACTTCTGAGCTAAGGAGGCAAAAGTCAAAGTTGGGGTCAGCTGAAATGGGTGGGATCCATAGGACAGGGCATCCAAGGCTGGGACCTGTGCAGATTGGGGACCCCAGAAATCACTGTGAGACCTGGTGTACATTTGCAGCTAGGGACTGGGTAAAATGGTGTGCAGTAGAAGCACAGCGGAGCACAGCGTGAAACTAAAGCATGAACACCTCTGGGAAGAACAGTGCCAGGGAAAATAGAATTCCGGCCCTTAAGATGACACACCCCTATAACATGCCTGGGTGAAAACATCCTGCAGCTATGCAGAACAGCTCCATTCGCCTGAGGAATACAGGCAGTAACTTCAAGTAAAGCTTGTGCTGGACTCCCTAACAGAGCTTAAGCTCATGATCTGCCAAGGTCCAACAAGTGATCAGTCAGCAGTAGCAGCTTTTCACATAAGAAATCACTATCTTCAGAAGAATCTGGAAGGCCTCTTGCCCTCTGTGTGGGGAAGGAGCTCGACCAGTCTGGACTGAATCACAATCCAGTTACTTAATAAAAATTGCTATATACAAACAGCACATTATGATTCATAGATAAGAAAAGCGAAACAGTACATAGAAATTAGCCCTGAATGAACCAGGTATTAGGTGTAGAAGACAATGGATAGAAGAATTCCTTGCTTTGAGGGTCATTGTGAGTTGGTAAGAAAAGCTGATATGTTTTTGATCAATGCCATGAAGGGTGAAATGACTCAAAAAACAGGTAATGATGAAATCTGGGCGATGAGTTTGAAGAGTTCTTGGGTAAGCATTGGCAATGGCTCTGACAGGGTAAGGAGTCTGCAAGGCACAGGAGAGGAAAAAAGGGAAGCCCCAGCTGATGAGCACAGGAACATGTGAAGGGCCAGAGGGCTTTCTTTTTTTTTTTTTTTTTTTCCTCATTCAACATTTTATTACTCTGAGCCCTGGGACCCAGCAGTCCCAATCCATATAAATCAGACCCAGCCAGCCCAGTGACCCTCTTAGTGGCTTAGCTGCTCCACCCAGGATGAAGCACTCGCTGCAGAGGTCAGGTTTGGCTGCATGGAGTCCAGACTAGACGGGCACCTTTCCCACAGAGAGAGCAAGAGGACTTTCAATAGGGGCCCTTCAAGCACATTAAAGGGTAAGAACATCGCTTTTCATCTGTATAATAGGGCTAGGAACAATTGGTACCCACTCCTCTCCATTGTGAAGATTCAGTTAAGTTACCCAAGAACAGTACACAACTCACGATAAGCACTCAGTAATGCTAGTCATTGTCTTGGGGAAATTGCTTGGAGTATTTTGGAAGAGGCTACGTACACTAGTATAGCTGTAGTCCTAGATCAAACAAGTTGTAAAACCTAGTATGGGTCCAAGCTAAGTGAAATAGCTATGACAATTCCTAGCAGAGCTGGTGCACAATCAGGTCAGTGCAAATCAACTTTTATGGGTTCACTCTGGAGGGGCAAAACAAGAACAAGAAAACGAGTCAGGTTCATTAGAGGTGGCGTACAGGAATGACAAGAGGCCAAGAGCCCTCACACTTCCCCCAGCACGGTAATGTCAATTCTTCTCTGTGTGAAAGGCTAATAGACAAAATCAGGGTCACTATCCAAACAGCTTAAAGTTCAAAGATACTTGCAAATAATGGCTGTGGATGAGAAAAAGGTCAACATGGGCTGAAATTGCCAATTAGTGCAATATAAAATAGATGAAAATGGAGGAAATAAACAATGCTATGTGCAGACTGAGGAAGTAATGACTGATAAAAATCAAAGAGTAAGTACTACTCAGACTTCCTTAGTGGTTAAAATAGGGGTTCTCTATTCTTCCAAGCTTTTTTTTTTTTAGATAAATAACTGCCTAAAATGATACATTGATGCTATTTTAACATTTTTGTTTGCTTTTTTAAAATTCCTAGGCCAAAGAACATTTCTAACAGTAATACAACATTCAATTACGGGGGTTTCTGTTACAAATATGTATGCCCACCCTCCTCTATCCATCAAATCTTGACTGAATGCCAGGGCATTGCATCATGTCCTGAAACATTTAAAATTTGTCAAACAGGAGAGAAAATGAATCCTTGAGATATGGGCTTCCTTTAAAAAATGGCTTGTTCAAATTTAGAAACCATCTGGAGAAGGACTAGCCTCTTTATCTGCTGCACCCCACTCTCTGATTCATCAACTCTTCTTCCTGTGCTATGGGGATTGAAAAATAAGTAAACAAATGAAGCAAGTTTCAGCCTATGTCCTTAAAGAACTTTTGGTCTGTAGTTAACAACCTACCTGTATAAAGTAGAGCTGATAGCTCATAGTTAGAATACTCAAAAGTATATACAGTCAAATAAAGACAGCTGAATCTTTGATAATTTTGAAATACTAATCTTGGACACAAAACTATATGTATATTTTTATTCACATTAAACTAGTGATAGTAACATCTATCTATCTATCTATCTATCTATCTATCTATCTACCTACCTACCTATCTATCTATCAGGGGTCATCCACTTGCAATATGAAAGCAATTATTTGATTATGCACTTTTTAGCCGAATACATATATGCCATCAACATAGAGGCTTAGTCACTCAAGGCAGAGGGTTATTTGTTATGACCATGCAGAAAACATCACAGAATCAATGACTTTTGAGCAGTAGGAAAACAATTCCAGTTGGAGTTCGGTTTGGGCGGTGTGGTAGTTGATACATTGTGTCAACTTGAGGAAGCTTGACTGGATGGGCTTGGCTGGTTCCCGGCTGTAGGGGCCCCATCCTGCAGGATGCGGAGGGCTTGCCCTGGGATGTGACTGGTTCCACTCTAGGGCCAGATCAGCCCAGCCCAGCACAAAGCAGCCCAGTCTGGCCCTGCCCTGGCTGCTTCCTGCCTGGCCCAGCCCTGCCCCACTTCCTTAAAGAAGTCCTGGACTTTGAAGCCCCTGGATCCTCACAGCCACACCACGTTGGAGGAGCTCTGCCCCAGCACAGAATTTGAGTATGACCTGAAACCTCCACAAACTGTGAGCTAAATGAACCTTTCCTTCCTTCGTTTTGAGTGTCGGGTATTTGTCCCAGCAACTGACCTAGTTACTCTTCTCTCCTTGCTGGGATAAATACCCAACACTCAAAATGAAGGAAGGAAAGGTTTATTAGCTCACAGTTACTGGAGGTTTCAGTCCATATTCGGCTGGCCCAAGGCTGAGTGGAGCAGGACAAAGAGCATCCAGTTCATGGCAGCAGAACAGCAGCAAAATGGTGACAGAGGCAGCCAACCAAACAGGGTAGCAGAGAGCAACAGCTCCAGTCTGTCTCTCTGTCTCTCTTGATATTACATTCAGGCTCTCCACCTCAGCCTATTCACCTTAGGCTACACCCATAATCCCAGAAGCCCTTAAAACACATAATCCCAGGGATCATGGATCAAGTCTCAAACTCTAGATAAGTACTAAAACACATAATCCCAGTGACTCATGAGTCAAGACTCAATCCCCTGCCCCATGACTGCATGGGGCTTTAGGGTGACAACTAGACATAAACCATAGCACCCAGAAATGAGTATAAAGTAACTAAGACAGGAGGTTTTCTCTTATCTATCAAAAAGTTAAGACTGGTTATAAAGCCCTCTCCATTGCCAGGATACTCTGAGAGAAACAGTGGGAAGCGCAACATGGAAGGACAGAGATGTATCTGTGATATTCAGAACCATATCAGTATGACTCAGAATCTAGGAAGAAATCTCTGAAGGAAAGCTTATGGGCTTTGAACCAAGCATCCCATAAGAAGTTGAATCTTTGCCTTGGATAAATTTCCTAATCCCTCTGATTTTTATTTCTTTCACCTTTAAAATCCCCGTCCTTAGCTATGTAGTTATATTTGACAATATTTGGTAATAAAAGAAATAGTCATCAGTTGCAGCATGGTGAGAATGTAAAGTATCTTTTCTACTATTTGTGTAATGCTTTACATATAGAAGGTGCCAAATAATTGCCTTCCCTTGTTGTTCCTTAGGAAAAGAAGCTAGAGGTTTTAGGTTTTAAATTATAGTAGCTAACAGTACTATGAATATTAAAATACATCTTTATTGGTTATTTAATAGTACACATTTTATGGGACAATAATTGGAACATGGAGATTTATGTCAGGCTGACTTGTGCTGAGTATATTACAGCAATCTAGGCAAACAGCATTTAAGACGCTGCCCGTGAACTCCAAGCCTTTGGGGCAGATCTGCAGATGCATCTGACATGGCCTGCACGGTGCTTCTAAAAAATGAACACTTGCTGGAAAGACGGTGTGTGCACTGGAGCTGCCACCACAGTTTCCTTGTCCTCTAGTCTTATGGGCTGCTTTTAGTCTATCATTAGGAACTTTAAAAAATGAAATTTGGGGATAGAATATTATAAGATTTTTTAAATGATTTTGTTTAGAAGATAGAATTTGATCAAGTATAATTTGGGAAGAAAATTTCATTGCTTATTAAATAAAAAAATTCAACTGCTTCTGTTGTAGGCCAGAAAAAAATGCAGGATGTTGCACTGTGTTATTTATATCAATATTCTTGGTCTATTAGGTTTTGGACATTTGTTATTAGCTTTTAGTTTACTTCTACCTAAAGTTTCATACTTAGAAAATACTAAGTGTTCTTAGTATTAGAGATAACTAATACTAAGAGAGTACTAAGCACTACTTAGTATGGGTTTCAAGAACACCCTGTTGGATAGTATATCTTTTATTCCTTTTTTTTTGTATTTTTAGGGAAGGGTCTACAGGGTATTCAGGGTCTCACTACTAGATTGGACTCATAGCGATCTGCCTGTTTATAGCCTCCCAAGAGCTGGGATTACAGGTGCATACCACCACGCTCAGTTTTATATACCTTTTATTCCTAATGAAAAATTTATGTATTGCATTTCTCAGCAGTTTACAAATTGTGTGAAGAATAAAGACCCTGACATATTTGAAGGTCTTGAATCTTTCATAGTTATTTTGCTTGTTGTAGAGACAGAACAAAAATTTGTTAACTCAAACAATTAATGAATAAATCAAAAGGAAAAACTCACCAAGGTCAAAGAATAATAAGATGGAGAATGGAATGGCATGGTTGGTGTTCTTATAATAAATTTGTTTTTATTCTTTTAGAGTCCTACACATCTGCTCACTGTTGAGAATGACAATATTTCCATATTATGCTTATGAGAATAGAGACAACTGAATATAATCCAGGAATAAGAATACCAAATAAACTGTCTGCAGTCAGAGCAGAATAATTAAGGTCAGGATGCAAATGTCCTTAAGTGAATCTAGTCAGACGCTGGGCCTTGGTGTCCACCCAGTGTTAAAAGGCTGAAGGTAATGGAGACTCTAAGGAAAGGGATGGGAGGAAAAGCACGGCGCACAGCTATTACTGGATCAAGAAAAACCCAAGCTTCTTTAGCAGAAGTTTGTGAAATAGTAGATAGGTACCAGGAGAGGTTCCTCGTTCTGAAAGAAAGACAACTCTGCAGAGAAGAAGATGCCATGCTCTGGTTTCAAGAGGATAAGAAATTGCTTTATCTGTCCTGAGTTTAAGGTTTTCATATGAGAAATTTTCCAAATAGTTGCTTTTTCTGTATTTACCTCTTTTATAAAACCTTCCTTGACTGCACAAACAAAACCAACAAATCAACCCTGAAGAAAAATTTTGTCATACGTAAAAAGTTATTCAGAATAGAATTATAAGATATTTCAAATATCAGGAAAGTGTAAGGTATGGTTGAATAATCACATTTATAGTCAACATATGGTAATGTTTTATTTCAAATACTTCAGTTTTACTATTAAAATCAAATTTCAGTTTTAATTCATGCTTAAGTTTCACCCTGGTTTTATTTTTTGTCCTTTTCTTCCTATTACATTGAATTTTTAGTCATTTTTAACTTTCAGTATATATACCTTGTGCCTTTCTCTGTCTCTGTCGTTCTCTCTCTCTCTCCCTCTCTCTCTCTCTGCACTATTTCTTCCTCAATTGTCTTTTTCTCCATCATAATATTTTTGAGATTCAAACCATAGACATTAGAGGGCATGGGTGGTGTAAACCACTTGATAGGACTCTGTCACCATATCCAGAAGTCATGTTTTTTGGCTTCTACTGAGAAAAACATGAACAGCTAAACTTAGCATACTTGCAATTCTATTTCTATCTTAGAAATAGAATTGCTTGGGCAGAAGCTAAATGCAGATTCTACTTTACTGGATGCACCTGAAGTGTTCTAATGCTTTACTCTATGAAAATATTCCTGCCATTCCATATTATCTTCAGCATTTGATGTTATTAGAATTCAAATACTTTAACAATATTTCTGATCTGAGAAATTATGTCATTGTGGTTTTCTCTGGCATTTTTCTGAACACTGGTAGATTTTTGTATTTTAATTATTTGCATGTTTATTTACTTAAAGTCACCCTAACTTTTGCCAATTTATTTTTCTATTAAGTTGTTTTCCTATTAACTTGGAAGACTCTTTCAGATTCTTGATTCTGTTTTAGACAATTTCGTGCTTTAGTGTTTGAAGAAAAATGGTTCAAAATGTGCTAAGAGCCATGGCTCAGTCCTGTAATCCCAGTGGATGGAGAGGCTAAGGCAGGAGAATTTAAGTGCAAGCCCAACAAGGACAATATAGGGAGCTCCTTTATCAAAACAAAAAAGAAAAGTACTATAGATGTAGCTCAAAGCAAAGGCGACTATCACTCCTTACAAAGAAGCCAATATGCCAAAAAATTGATTTCCAATTCCATTTGACAGTGAGCCTGGGAGAGACTGCCACTTTAATGATAAAATTTATTTTTTCTTTTGATATCATTTACTGAAGAATTTAAGCCAACTCTTTGTAAGGATACAGAAAATAGACTATTGAATTTCAGATCACATCCATCTGTTGGCCTTTGTCGGTTTAAGTTTTGGGCATTGTTTAAGGTGGGTTATTTTTGCCCAAGGGCAATAAAGCTTCATTGAGTGCAAGATGATAAGAGAATGCTGCCATCACTGCAGTTGTGCAGGACCTTCACTTCTCAGGGCTTTATGAATTGGAAGCAAGCTAAGAGCCTGTGATAGTCAGTTGGATGTGTCAACATGTCTGGGCCACAGTGCCCAGATATTTAGTCAAGTGTTATTCCTGTTATTTCCATGAGAGTGTCTTTGAATAAGGTTAACATTTAAATGGGTGAGTTAGAGTCCAGTAGTTCACTTTTTGTCTCATGGGCAGGCCTCAACCAATCAGGTGAACAGATGAACAGAACCAAGACTGACTCCCCCACTCTCGGCAGACAGGCTTTGGACTTGAACTGTAACCTCAGCTCTTCCCTGAAACTCCAGCCTGTTTATGGTGGACTTGCCAGCCTCCATAACTGCATGAGCCAGTTTCTTAAAATAAATCTCTTCCTTTCCATCATCTTACTGGTTCTGCTGCTCTGGAGAACTCTGATAGTGTTCTTGCTGCACAGTTACCGGAGTGAATACGTCTCACATTATCCTAATGTATCACACACAGATTCTCCCAAATTTAAGATAGTTCAACTTATGACTTTTAAAAATTTAGGATAGGGTGATAGTAACACACTTTCAGTAAAAACTGTACTTTCTTTTTTTTTTTTTTTTTTGTACTTTCAATTTTGGATATTGTTCTTTTCCTCATCTAGAAACATTTGGTGAAGTATCCTCTCCTTCCTCACAGTGGATGGTGGCAACAGGCCACAGTGCCAGTCAACCATGTGATTGCAGGGAAAGGTACAGTTTACTGTGTCACTAAACCATGTTGGTGCATTAAATGCAGTTTTAACTTATCACATTTTTGATTTACCATGGACTTAATAGGAGATAGCTCATCATAATATAGAACATCTGCATTTCTTTTTAGAGCTGGGACATTGGTCCAAGAATATATTTATATTTGCTACTCTTATTGGGAAAGGAAGATCTCCCTTAAGTATCTGTGATTGTTATTGACTCAAAATCATTAGAGTCACAAAGATGGAAAACACTCCAAAAAGGATTAAAGCAAAAGCAAAGTCTTTATCCCTATCTCCAGGCTACAGTACTGATTGAAGGACTTGAGATCAGCGCATGGGCTGAACTGAAAAAAATTTGGAGCCATTTTTGGGTTTAGTGAGAAAAATGTTGTGGCATTCACTTTAGGAAGCACAATACCTCTGATATGTACCATCTTTGGCCTAGACTTTATGTCAGTGACAAAAAAGAAATTCTGTTATCTCATGTGTGAATGAGCCTATCTTTCCAGGGCCAGGAGGGCCAAAGCTACAGTTAATCTGTCTTCGCTTGGCTACTCCTTTGAATATTTCCTTTGAGAGAAAGTAATAACAATAAGATCCTGTTAGAATAACTTATGAATGAACCTCCACTAATAGAAGAGACAATTACCTAATTTATTTAATTAGATATGGATAATTGAGTAATTGCATTGCAATTGTTATACTCCACCAATATATTTTCTTTAAAATAAAAGCAGCTGGGTTCTTTGGAATTTCTTAAATATTTGCGACCATTGCTAAAGCTGAGTGGTAGCACACACTGGTAATTCCAGAACTCAAGAGCTGTGGCAGAAGTGTCGCTGTAAGTTCAAGGTTACACTGGCTACATAGTGCCTAGAATATAGCAGGATGCTGTTGAAAATGAAATAAAACAGAACAAAAGGGAAAAATATTTGCAATCTATCACTGGTACTTAATAAGATGTGGCTTTTTTGTTTACAAGGATGTTCATAGTTCTCATGAAGACTGTAGCTACTTGAGGGCCACACTTTAGCCTTTTACTTCTTTTTTTGTCCTCTGTGAGAGCTCAGTAAATAATGGCTGGATTAAATTGCTTTTAAGTCACAGATTTTGAAGATTCTTTATGTAGTTGCAGGGAGGAAAAAAAAGGCCAGAGTGTTCTTGGCATCACCAAGAAGGGTATTAGAATGAAAATAGAAAGTATAGTGTTACCCTTGAAGAAGATCATGTTCTGGTCACTACATTTCCAGAAAGCTATAACTGAACTGGAAGAGGTCCAGGACCAAGCAGTTTTTGGTTGGTAAATGTACTTAAATAGCTACAAAGATAACAAAACAAAATGACTAGCATTATAGTATTATGGCCTCATTTAAAGATATTTGCCACCAGAAAAATAGCTATAACTAGACATAAAAAAGAAGATGCCCATGAACACTGGAATACAAGAATTCTTGGGGAGTAGCCACTCCAGGACAGGATCCTGAGAGAACCCTGAAGTTGACTGGCTGGCAAAGGGGTTTTGGTTCTGGTTTGCACATACAGCTTTAATCATAGACAAGCAACCAGTGACTCTGAGTGAGAATATTACTTCTGCCTTTAAGAATTTGGGCCTTTAGTGAAGTGACAGACCCTGTTCTCTAAAGAAAGAGAAGTACCTAACTGCCATCAGGCCTCTTTTACTCCAAATCTTTGTTGGAAGAAGCAACTGCTTCTTAATTTTCTGCTCAGCATCTACCTTTGAATCTACTCAGTCTGCCTTTAATTGACTTGCCCCCATCACGGTTCATTCTTCTGTTAGCCTGAATCTAGATTTTCTGTATTTTCCTTGCCTGTTATTTTTACTGTTCAATCATATCAGGGTCAATGTTCAATTATTTTTCATCCTAGGAAGCCAACTACATCTTTCCTACGATGCTGTCCCAATCAAGGCCTGCCATGGTTTATCGATGTCTTTGGTCACCAGCTTTGTCCTTACACTCAAATAAGGGAAATTAGAACTTTCTACAGAGAAGGAGAGGAAACTCATTTAGGAAGTTTCTAAGAGAGCTAGAGGAGTAAAAATTTCTGCACTTTCTGTGGAAATATCATTTTTCCCAAAGCGTAATAGGACAGCAATTAAAAGAGCTCCTAAAATGCTTGGGTTCAGACAAGAAAGGTCTGATCCACTATTCACTACAGAAAATTTATTGACATTAAATATTCATAACATTTGAACATTATTTTGAAGGGCAAATAGGTTTGCTCCATAAATGCAACTGCTGGCATCAAACTGGGGCTGAATATGTAATTGCGTTAAATGAAGCCTTCCACTGGTTTTGTTATCGTTTATATGTTTATTACATTGTTGAATTGGTTTTTAGATCTTTTTCATGCTTTCACCAAGCCACCCCAGGAGAAGGCAGGCTATCTGTATATACTTCTGCAGCCGCACCATACCAGGATATATGGACCACTTGTCCTAAACTCAGCGCTTGATACAGATCTCATTTAGCTCTCACAACAGTCCTCTGTAGGCAGTACAATGTCTAAGCATTTTATGGCCAAGGAAATGGAGGTGCACAGATGCTCTGCTACCTGCCCAAGGTCCAGCGTATAAAACAGAACTCAGAACGTGATAACAGAGTCCATATGTGTGACCACTTGGTGATACTGTTGCTAAGGGCGGCAGGCCATATGTCCTGATTATGCTTCTGTTTAGGAAAGTCCTCCCCAGAAAGATGGGTGTCTGTCTCCTCTCCAGGCCTTATTTCAGAACTCGCTGTGTTATCAATATGTAAGTCTGGTGCCTGGTGAGATTATATCTACTGTAGCCAGAAACTGAGAACATAAAGTTAATAAATCTTCCACTCATGCCCAACAACTTAGAAGACTGAATGTGAAGGAGGCCAAAGCAGATTTAAAGTGATTGAAATGACAAAAGGTGAAACTTGAGTGAAGTGAATGAATTACAAAAGCGTGTATGAATAGTATTACACAAGTGAAGCAAATTCAATATCAATTCAATTTCTGGCCATGTGCAGAGGGAAAACAAGGGCGAGGGAGCAGAGGAGTCAAGGGTAATGAACAGCTTTATTACTTGTTCCCATTGTGCGACTGCATATGGGTTTCTGCTGCTGTTTTTTAACATGCAGAGGTTCACGTTTCTTTTCTTTTTTTTTTTTTTTTGTCTTTTTGAGACAGGGTCTCGCTATGCAGTTGAGGCTGGCCTTGAGCTCACTTTTGTAGCCCAGGCTGGTCTTGAACTCGCACCAATCCTCCTGCCTCAGCCTCCCGAGTGCTGGGATTACAGGCGTGAGCCACCACGCCCGGCTCACGTTTCTGTAAGGTGCCCACCGTCACCTCTTGGAAGGCTAACAGAAACACTCCAGAGGAGAATGTGGCCTGCAGTCAGGATCACAAAAAAACAGTTGCGTTTCAGTATTGCAAAATTCTGATCACAGTTTGGAATTTAAAGCAAAGTGTTCTAAAGTGACATACCGAGCCCGGCCATGGGAGTCAGTTGCTTCTTGTCTGTAGGTTATCTTTGCCAGTGGCCCAGGGAATGGTGTATAGATTCGCATGAAGCGGTCCCTGTTGTTCAAGATGAATGATATTCATCATGGAGGACTAGAGAGTGGCTTAGCCGTGTAAGTAAAGAAGTACGGTAACTTACAACAGCCTGAGTTCAAGTCGCGGTACCCATTTGCAATGTGTGTCTGTAGGCCCATTGTTCAGCTTCCTGAACATCACTTTCTTTCCTATAAAATGATGGTAACTGTTATCTTGGAAGGTTATGAATAAAATGGTATCCAGAAAGGCATTAAGTAATCGATCCCTCAGTACATGGTATGTCCTCTGTGATTGTAGTAAATAAAATGACATTAAGTGAACCATATTGCGCCACATATATAGAAGTATAGAAGTATTTAATGCATTGACAGAATGAATTTAATAAATTAAAAATTAGAAACTACCCTCAAGCAATAAATCAGCCTTTTAGTTTTACGGCTTTGTTTCCTTTTTTTTTTTTTTTAGTATGGCACTAATAGTGGCAAATGCATCTATGCTGTTGATGAAGAAGTGAGGATAAGTCATGACCCAGCTGGTTAAGAAACTCTTAATGAATATGGCCATCTTCATCTGTCCTTAAAGCCCAATGGATGAGTATGTATCTATTTGAAGTGTTTATAGAGCCAGGTGACCTATCAATCATTCAGATTAGGGGTTGAGTTAAGATAGCTATCAATGTATGATATAGGCAGAATATAAAAATATTTATAGTTATACGTTCTATTTACTAAACACATAAACTATTTTTCTTTTGCACACACCCATAAATATGTAAAGACATGTCTCTCTCTTGTATGTTTCTTCAGATCTATTAGCTTTTATTTCTGTGTCCATTTTCCTACATTTGGTAAAGATAGGGCAAGGGGAAAGGTATGTGAGCTGTTAGAGAGCTATCAGTACTAGGGTGATGCTGAAGAAGTGAGGACCATGTTGGGGGCACAGGTACACTTTGGGGCAGTATTGTTCAGCCCTGCAGATTGCTGCCATGAGAGGATTTGAGTGTGTTGTTCTCTGATTTCTCAAAAGAAATAAAAAATAGGGGGTTCAATTAATATTTATCAAATTTCAAGGCAGGCATATATATATATATATATATATATATATATATACATATATATATATATATATTTTTTTTTTTTTCTTGTTTCAGAACTTTTGTTTATGTATTTTTATGGCCGGCTCAGCCTGCCCTGAGGGCAGGGCTGGCACAGCATGTGGTGCCGGGGATCAAATCGAGGTCCCTGCAGCCGCCTGTAGGTGCTTTAGACCACTAAGCCATCCTGCTGGGCCCCAAGGCAGGCATATATATTAAAGAGAGTACAAAATAATATTAAAACAAAAAATTGCAAATAATACAGAATTTCACATAACAAAGTAATATGAATCTCAGTATTTGTTGTAATGTATAATACTGTCTTCTGGCCTATTATTATTATTACCCAATATATTCATATAAAATTAGAAGAAGATAGAAAAAAGAAAGAAATGTATAAGAAATGAAGAGAAAAAGTGCAAACAATTGAAAAAAGGAGACAAAATAAATTAAACATTATTTGCTCCTTTCCATAGAACAGCAGCAATACATAATGCTGTTGTCCGAACTGTCCTGCTTACATACATAGATATCTATTTCCCTCACTCCCTCTCCTGTCCTTCTCCTCAACTCAGTAACTATTTACTTCTGAATAAGTTCATGCCCCTTTCTCTGTATCTATTGTACCTTTGAGATGCCATTTTTTTCTTTCAGATTCTCACACAAAGGAGACAAGACGATATTTGCATATGTGGGTCTGATTTATTTCACTTGAGTATGTTCTCTACTTGCATCCATTTACCAATAAAAGATCCAAATGTATCCCGTTTTATAGCTGAATTATACTCCATTATGTAAAAATACCACATCTTCTTTATCCATTCTTCAGTTGATGGGCATCTGGGTTATTTCCAGGATTTAACTATGACAAATTGCTCTGCTACAAACATGGGTGTTCATATGTCTCTGTGGTATACGGTTTTCAGTTCTCCTGAGAAAATACCCAGGAGGGGAGAATAGATGGCTTGAACGGGATCTCCAGTCCTAGCTTTTTAAGGACTCTCCACACTGACTTCCACAGTGGTTGTTCCAGTCTGCACTCTCTCCAACAGGGGAGAAGATGTAATTTTTCTCTAAAGCCCCTTCAGTGTATGTTATTGGTTGACTTCTTGATGTTCGCCATTCTTTTGGGGGTTGGATGGAAAACCAATGTTATTTTAATTTGCATTTCTCACATGATCAATGATGCTGAACATTTTTTCATATATTTACTTGCCATTTGTATTTCTTCATATGAAAAGTGAATATTCATCTCAGATGCCTAATTTTGGATTGGGTCTTTGAATTTGCTTTTTGTTTGTTTGTATTTTAGGGAAGGGTCTACAGGGTGTTTAGGACTGAACTCATAGTAATCCACCTGTTTACTGTCTTCCAAGAGCTTGCATTACAGATGTGCACCACCATACCCAGTCTGAGTTGCCATCTCAGTGCACCCTGGGGACAGGGTGAGCAAGGTAGGTGGGTCTTTGAATTTGGGGGTTTGATTTTTTTTCAAATTCTTCATATGTTCTAGATAGAAGACCTTTGTTGGAGAGATAGTAAGCTATAATTTTTTTTCCCCAGTTTGCAGCTTTTCTTTTTACTCTGCTAGAGATTTGATTTGAGTGCAGAAACTTCAAAAAGATGAGATCCCAGTTGTTGATTCTTTGAAGTGTTTCCTAAATGGTTAGACTTTTATTCATGAACTCTGTATCTAGCCCTATGTCTTTAAGATTTCTACCTACATTTTCCTCCAGAAAATTTAGTGTTCAAGTTTTAGTATTTAAATTTTTGATTCATTTTGACTGTATTTTTGTGCATGGTGATAGGCAGGGGTCTACTTTTAGGCTTTGGCATGTGGAAAGCCAGTTTTTCTAGCACCGTTTATTAAAGAGGATATCTTTCATCTATTGCACATATTTGGCCCTTTATTGAATGGATGAGTGTGTTTTCAGTTGTGCTTGCATCTTCTAATCTGTTCCACTGATCGCAAGGCCTGTCTTTATGCCAGTAACATGCTGATTTTATCACAGCAGGTTTATAGTGTAAGTTCAGGTCAGGGATTGTGATACCACTTGCTTTTCCTTTGTTTCCCAGGATTGTTTTTGATATTCTTATTTTCCTTGGTTCCAGATGAATTTGGGGCAAGTTTTCCTAGCCCTGTGATTTATACTATTAGTATTTTAATTGAGATTTCATTGAATCTGTATAGCAATTTTGGGAGTATGACCATTTTCATAATAGTGATTCTTCCTATCCTGAAGCATGGAATATCTTTCAATTTTCTCAAATTCTCTTCAGTTTCTTTTCTCAGAGCACCATAATTTTACCATATAAATCTTTACTGTCTTTGTGACACTGAATCCTAAATATTTCATTTTTTGTATATTATTGCAAAAAGCACGATTCCTCTAATTTCTCTCAGTGCATTCATTTTTGTATATAAAAATGTTACTTATTTTACATGTTGACTTTGTATCCTGCTATATTACTGAATTTGGTGCTTAAATCTACAAGACACTTAGTGGAGTTTTTGCAGCCCTCTTTGTAGAGTATTATGTAATCTGCAAATAATGACAATTTCACTTCTTATTTTCCAATCCTTATTCCTTTTCTCTCTCTTGTCTAATTGCTCTGGCTAAAGTTTCCCCGAACTAGATTGAGGAGGAGTGGAGACAATGAGTATCCTTGTCTTGTTCCTGATTTTCTTTCTTTATGTTTGTTGTTTCTAATTTCTTTTATTATCTTTTTTAAAAAATTACTTTAAGGAGAGTATAGTAATAATTAATGTGACATTAGAAATGGTACATATTTAGAATACTGAGATGACAGGTATGTCAAGCATGGTTTTAGCATTACACATTGCTGTTCTCAATGCAGTTGCTCAGTTCACAGGCATCAGCATAGTCAGTCAAGGTGAGAATTCTACTCATTAACTACTATTTTCAAAGAACTGATGGAAATTCTTAGGGCAATTGCCTTAGCCATCTTGATATATACATGCATGGTTTTGCCCCTACCTTATTTCCTCTCTTTCCTTCTTTCTCCCTCTTTGTTGTTTAATCCTGAAGTTATGTTATTTTCATATTTTTAAAAAAATATTTTTAAAACTTTATTTATGTTATGGCCTGCTCAGCCGGCCCTGGGGGGGAGGGTTAAAACAGCATGTGGTGCCAGGGACTGAACTTTGGTCCCCAGGGTTGCCTAAGCTTGCCTAAGTAGGCATTCTAGACTGCTGAGCTATCTCACCAGTCCTGTTACTTTCTATTTAACTATGTCTATTATACTTTTCAGTTTTTATTTCCTCTGTAGATTTCTTACACTAGGGAGACAATATGATATTTATTGTTCCTGATTTTAAAGTGAAGGCCTAGGCTGGGCAGTTAGTTCAGCAGACTAAAGCACCTGCGTAGGCAGGCACAGTGACTGGGGTTTGATCCTTGGTGTGCTGTGTGAGCCCCGGCCCTGTGGGCATGCTGAGATGGCAATTGAGACTGGGCATAGTAGTGGGAACCTGTAGTCTTAGCACTTGGGAGGCTGAAAGCAGGAAGATAACTACTCGTCCAATCTGTGTAGTGAGATCCCATAGATACTGTACTAAATACATAAAAATAAATAAATCAATCAATAAATAAAGTGAAGGCCCTCAGTTTTTTTCCAATCAGTATGATGTTGACAGTCAGCTTCTCACAGGTTGCTTTTCTCAGGTTAAGATATAGACCACCTACTTTTATTCTCTGCAGGTTTATTTTTTTAAAAAACATGAATGGGTGTTGGACTTTGTCAAAAGCTTTGTTTTTGCATCCATTGACAGGCCATGTGGTTCTTGTTCTTGGTTCTATTGATGGGGTGTATTGCATGTATAGACTTGCCCATGTTGAGCCATCTTTGCATTGCTAGGATGAATGCCGCTTGATTGTGATATATAATCTTGATGATTCACTGTATTCTATTTGCTAGTATTTTATCGAAGAGGTTTGCATCTGTATCCATTACAGAGATTGGCCTGTAGTTTTCATTTTTATTTAGGTCTTTCTTTGGTTTTGAACTCAGTAGTACTTGCCTCTAGGAATGAGTTTGGTAGAACTGCTTCCCTTTCAGTTTTGTTAAAGAGTTTGAGAAAAGTTGACATTAAATCTTCTCTAAATTACTTGTAGAATTCAGCTGTGAATCTATTGGGGTCTGGGCCTTTCTTTGTTGGTAGATTTTTATTATGTTTCTTTATTATTGCATTTAATAAGAAATAACAACGTGACAGCTTCAAAACACATTAGTAGTACATTTCCAATATTTGACACAATGCATACTGTTGCTCTCCATAGTTATACAGAGCACAGGGAGTAGATGTGATAATTTTTCTAATCATTATTGGTACAAAAATTTTTCTTCTTATAGAACTCAGAGAAAGTAGTTGTATACATAATCCAATGTTCCATAATATGTTTTGTTTTTTAAAATTATTTATTTATCTATTTATTTATTTACTTGTTCATTTTTTTTTCAATTCTTTTATTGTTTAAATTTAACAATGGTTATATTACATATTTTCATCATCGGATCAGTTTAGATTAATACATATAGGTATATAAGATTGATCAAACAACTAAACATTAACCTTTCTAAGTCCACATTACTTTTTTTTTTTTCTTTTCCCCC